>SEYY01000269.1:257611-302611 GCA_009176605.1 Armadillidium nasatum
AGTTGCCTAGCAGTACACAAATCTTATTACTGTGTATTTCTTATAATAATTAAAGTATCGGTATCGGCACCTAAAAAATATAGAGTATCGGTATCGGCCTCTTAACTGGTATCGGTACATCTCTATATACATATATATATATACCGTGTATATATATATATATATATATATATATATATATATATATATATATATATATATATATATATATATATATATATATATATATATATATATATATATGTGATGGAATGATTAATCATCATCCTCAATACAATCTGCATACTTTTCTCAATAATTTTAATAAATTTTCAGCAGATTATTTTGCTTCTGGTTTATGAATATCTCTCTGCTCCACCTTCTTCTATTGAGAGTGAAAGGCTTTTTAGTAGTGGGGGCTAAATTCAAGGTTGAGATTTTATTAGCAGTAGCTTATCTTGAAGTTATTTATTGTATGGGCTCTATACTTTCATTTGGAAAGTAAAATCAATTAATTAAAAATCAGGTGTATAGAGCAAGAGATGATGGTGAGTAAAAAAAAATTTAAGGTACAGCTAAAGGAAATTTTTTTTACTATAAATATGTCATTTTAAATATATATATATATATATATATATATATATATATATATATATATATATATATATATATATATATATATATATATATATATATATATATATATATATTATATATGATTCTGGAGCTTAGAAATTAGTGAATATGCTGATCCCAAAAATTATATTGAAGCCAATAAGATTTTTCATAAATACTTGAACTTATTTTTACTTTCTATCTAGATCTCCTCTCTAAATCTATTTTCAAACTTTATAGTATATTTCTTTCTAATTCTTCTTACTACATCATCGATCTTTTCTATCAGGAACTTGTTTACTCCTCATACTTTTCTCAACCCTCCCTTACAATGTAACAAGACATCGAGTTTGAAGGTAAGTCTTAATAAATTGGGAAAATATTAGAAAGGATTTACCAGTAGCTTACATATAAGATTGTGCATAGTGGTTAAGACTGAGGTCAGAGAGTAAGCAGAGAAAGGATGATACTGTGTAGAAAGACGTGTCACACAAGCTCTTTTCAAAGGAGGAGGTATATGATAAGAGGAGCAGTGTCCATTATAATAGCAATAATATAGAGAAAGTGATGCAAAAATTTGATGGGCAGAAAGAGATTGGTAAGAATTAGTGAGAGTAAGAGATTTGATAGAAAAGCTCTAAACTCCACCGTTTCAAGGAGAGCTGTATGAGTTGAACCACCCCAGATGTGTAAGGCATAATTTATATTTTTATTTTCTTACAAAATCCTTTACCATTTCACTCATAAACCGAAAAAATTCATTATACAATTATTTCCTCTACATAGGTAGGGTGAGTAAAAAAAAAATTTGCAGTTCCATTCTTAATCATTACCAAAATTATTTTAAAATTTAATATTTGATAAATCAAAATGAAAAAGTAAGCTGATGCATATTCTATTGTAAGAAGGACATCCTGATGTATCATATATCCAAGTTTTAGAGCTATATCTCATTTTATTTCTTAAATATGTCTACCAATTTGAAGTTTTTCAAAATTGTTTTTCTCTTTCTAAAGAGGTATAAATTTTAACTAGTTTCTTTGTGCCAAAAGAGGCCATCTTATTATAAATGTCTGTATCTCAAAAACCATATGGATTTATTGAAAACTAATTACGTATTTAGATTTCAAATAGAAAATATAATTGAAATTTAAAAAAAAAAAAGTAAAAACAAAAATGTAAATATGCATTAAGTTGAACATTTTACCAAGAGCCACTCATCACAATTTAAAAGTACTTTATTCTTAAAAGAATATTGACTATGGAACACACCCTTTGACGAATATAAAATAGAAAACGGCTCAAGAGAAAAGTGGATCAGAACATTTGCTAATGCTAGAAAACTTTAATTGGACCCTTCTGCAATGTACTCAGTACTCTTGTGGTAAAAGGTGAAAAAGTACCAATAATTTTTAAGACAAGAGTACCGAGTGCACTTAGAACAAAAACCCCCTTAAAGGGGTTTACTCGGGATTCGATGGGCTCATGGAAGCTACAATCCCCTGGCCCTTTTCCTTCAGAAGGTAGGTCTTAGATTCTATGAAGTTCACCAGTGTGGAGGAGGAATTTGCAAGTCGAATCAATAACATCAGTCCTATATTGCAGAGGTGTTTGTTGCATCAAGCAGTATGGAGAGAGTAAGTTAAACAGTTTCTTGCATTAGCAAATGTTCTGATTTACTTTTATCTTGAGCCGTTTTCTATTCGTCTAAGGATGTGTTCCATGGTCAAGATTCTTTAAGAATATTGAAGACTCTTGAAGGGAAGTGGTCCATGAAGAGTGTCCCACTTGTTATTGCTACAATATTTTTCTGCTCGCTGCAGCGAAAGTGAAGATAGATTTCTATCTTCAATTTTCGCTGCCGAAATCTTGAATGGTCATGTGATGAAAACAAACATGGAGGAGTGGGCCAAGGCCTTTTAGAATAAAACCCTTTACTTACTTTTACTTCTATGTTTTTAATGGTCGTCAAGCAGCATCGGCCTATTGACCATGGCTTCTATCTTCTTTCTTCTTCCACAGTTGAAACTTGATTGAAAAAATTCAGCTTTTAATCAAAATGCATATTTTACTCAATTACTGCTCAATTATTAGATGTCTCATTTAATAATAAAGGAAATCATATTTGAAAAGAAAATAAAAAAATAAACAATTAGTCATATCTTCACACACAAGTTCACAGTTTGATAGAATTATCTATATCCTGTAAAAATTACCAGTCTGTCTTAAAAATTGCTGGATATACTGCCATGCTTGCTGTTTGCCTATTGGAGGTACATTATTCAGTGCCAACAAAGTTGTGACATTAATGAGTGAAACTCCTAAAGTCCTCAGCCTGCTAAAGAGCAAATTCCTAGCCACCATGTACTGTGGGCAATGTATCAAGAAATGTTCAACTGTTTCTGTAGGGAACGCACAGTGAGGACATGAAGGCGATTGAGCCATTTTAAGCTTCTATAGGTGAGCCTTGAGACCTGTATGACCTATTCTCAATCTAAACATTTCTGTTTCTAGCCTACGATTATTTGCTGGGAATGAGAGACAATTATCATCCAAGTAGAACTGTCACAAAGGATGTAAACTAAGAAAATCATTATTTTTTCTCCTAATTTCCTGCTGCAATTTCGAGGAATCGAACCCGGGCCCAAAAGATGGAAGTCCGTTGTGCTGACCACTACTCCACTGATGGTCAGCACAACAGACTTCCATCTTTTGGGCCCGGGTTCGATTCCTCGAAATTATAACATCATTAGCAGTTAATAAATTTATAAATAATAATTCCACGGTTGATTAATCATAGTGGTTATCAAAATTATAACATTTGCACTGCGATTTATACTCAGGATAGAACCTGGTCATGTTGACGCTACGCCCAAGTTGTGGTCGGGGAAATATTGAAGGGACTTTTCACTAGGCGAGATATGTCAGTAGAAGTTCTGGATTATTTCCTTTTGAACCATCAGTGGAGTAGTGGTCAGCACAACGGACTTCCATCTTTTGGGCCCGGGTTCGATTCCTCGAAATTATAACATCACTAGCAGTTAATAAATTTATAAATAATAATTCCATTATAAAAAATAATAAATAAAAAATAATATATAATATATATATATATATATATATATATATATATATATATATATATATATATATATATATATATATATATATATATATATATATATATATATATATATATATATATATATATATATATATATATATATATATATATATATTATATATATATATATCAGAATTGGTATCTGTATCGGTGTCGGTAAAAATTTTGGTATGTATCCATCCTATATATATATATATATATATATATATATATATATATATATATATATATATATATATATATATATATATATATATATATATATATATATATATATATATATATATATATATATATATATATATATATATATATATATATATATATATATATATATATATATATATATATATATATATATAATTGTAATTCATTAGACTTTCGTAATTTTGGCCACAGTTGATATGATCGTCAAAATAAATTATTAATTTGGTGAAAAAGAGACATATTTTCGTCTTGATAAATTTAGTGAAATAAAAAAAAATTTTCGGCATTTGCCGTGTAAGGTAACATCTCCTTTTCTAACCAAACGTGTGAGTGTTGTGTTATAATGAATTTATGATTTTTTTGCCCATATTTATAATAATTTAAGATGAAGGTAAGGAATATAAATATGCTGTTTATTCAATATTTATTTATTTATTTAATTTTAGTTTCATTTTATTTTGAATTTCTATATCTTCTGTAAACGTAATTTACGTAGCCAAGCACGTTGCACCCTATAATAGGTCCCCATTGAAATCTTATCTTAGGTATTATTTGGTTTTGTCATTTGTGTAAGTTAAATTATTTAAAGTTTCATTCGGTATTTCTATTTTTGCAGAAACATTCTTTATTCTTAGGATAATATAAATTATATTGAAACATTACAGAAGTCTGAAATATTTCAATATTTATGTAGTTTAGCCTAAATATGGGTGATTTTCCCCACATGCAGCTTGTATTTTTACTCTTAATAAAATACAAACAAAATAAACATGATGCATGTTATGGATTTTTTGGGGTAAAAATTTCATCCATCCCAATGTGTATTCTCACTATATTGATAATTTTAAAAGTCAAAAAAGGTGAAATGCATTGTACACTAGAGTGACCATCCTGATTTTTTAAGCTGTGCCCTGATTTTTGTAATTGATCTGGCATGATACCTCTATTTTTCACTATATTGAAAATATGGTAAAAATGTTTAAATGTATTCTACGTATACTACTACTGTATGGTAAAGGAATATAAATACATAATAAGAAAAACTTAAAAAAAGACAAAATGTGATATTTTCACTCTGAATGGTGAAGCAACTGTTTTTCAGTTGTCATTCGTTTGTATAAAAATAAGAAGGATAATTTATTACCAGGTTGCCATATTTGTACTTTGTTTTTTCTGCAATGTACTATAATTAAAGGGGTAAAGGTTAAAAAGTGGTCTGACCTTCGATGTATGGAAATATCAAAACTTTAATATCGATGCAAATTTTTGTTTTTATATTTGTATTATTATTTAACTTTCATATCATTTATGTCTATTAATATTATTATTTTCTAGTGTACTTTGACTTATTATAACCTGAATGACCAAAGTTGTTGTGATACAGGCCTAATAAATATGTTGCTGTGAGATACAGGCCTACTGCTGTATTACTATATATATAATATATATATATATATATATATATATATATATATATATATATATATATTATATATATATATATATATATATATATATATATATATACAATAGGCCTGTATCTCCCAGCAACATTATATATATAAACTAGGGATGGAGTGAAGTATCGGTATCAGTAATAATTTTGGTATATGAATAGATAAAGTATCTGTATATTTTCAGGGATCGGGTATCGGTACCTGTAAATTTTTAGGTATCAGTATCAGTAAAAATTTGGTATTGCTCCATCCCTAATATAAACCAACTGGGGCCGTGGCTTAATAGGGGAAACCGGGGTTAAAATAACAAATTGAGGGGATAATCCAATTTCAAATTTTTTTTTTAAATTTTCAGCCAATTATCCTGAAATTTTCAGTGTATATAGCCTTTTTCCCAGTGAAAAAGTCCATTTCTAGCATATTTGAGTCTATGACTGCTAATATATTTTTGGTGAGGGGAAAATTTGACCATTATCAAATGAATGGCGGGGGCCAAACCACTTTTCGGAATGATCTGAAATTTTGATTGTATATTCAGAATTCTATTGGCAACAATAACTTGTAACAGAGTTATATAAAAAATGTTATAAGCCTGAAACAACAATTATGGGGAAAAAAATTCATCTTTTTGGACAAAAAAAAAATATATATATATATATATAATTATAACATTTCTTTTGGTGAAAAAAAACTACAATTATAACATTATTTTTGGTGGGTGCATAGAGGAAAGATTGGCTACAAATTCCTCTCTAAACTTCATTCAATGCGATTTGTTGGTTTCAAGATATAGCCTTCAAAAAGGTTCATTTTTTACCAAATTTTAAAAATTCCCAGTTTGAGAAGCTAAATCTCGCTTCAAACAAATAGCATTTATTAATGCATTAAATAAACTTCCCCCTGTCCCTCCAAACTATCCAAAAATAAAGAATTTAGTAGGCAAGTTTTTTTTTTTCTCCTGAAGGGTATGATTTTTGGAAATTTTAGTCAATTTTTGCAATGCAAGAAATTGGGGCTAAGATTATTCAGGTAAATTTTCAGTTCATGTGGACCAGTGGTTTGACGCTTTTCATTTTTCTTTTTTCAATTTTGGGTCCTAATAACTTTAAAATCATTTTAAACTCAGAAAAATGTTTGAAATCTACTCAGAAGTTAAGGAAAAAATGCATATACCCTGAATATTTTTCAATTAGTCAAATAATATTAAAAATATTTTCTAACTAATATAAGAAAATTAATATTTCCTGCTTTTTAAAAATTCTCGTTTTCTGTTTCTTTTGACTGCTCCTTTTCTTCTAGCGAATGTTCATCTTTGTGTTTTGATTTTAGATGCCCCATAAGATTTGGTTAAAAATTTTTTACTTGTAGCACCCGGAGATCCTAATTTTCTGAAAGCAGATATTACATTTAGCTATTTCAAGCCTGAAATATTGTAAAGTACTCCCATACTGCTGAAGCTGATCTTTTAACCATATTGACTGAAAGAATAAACAAAAATAATTTTGAAATGCAGCTAATTGATACAAGTTTGATATATAGCAATAAAATAACTATGTATAAATGCAGGTTGATATTTTTATATCTTACATATTTTTAAACTTTACCTTGGGGTCTTACCTAGGTAAACCTGTTGAATCACGAATAAAAAAATTTTTTTGTACTTATACAAAATTTGTAATTTTTTTTTAAAGAAAATGCATATAATCATTAATTTAAAAGAATGTTGGTTATTCTACCCCTTTCTTTTATAATTAAATAAACCTCACTTAAATTTATATCTAATTTTAATATAAAATTTTGGTGCTTTTGACCTCTTTACAAATTTTAGGCAACCCTGGTCAGTCCCTATATATATATATATATATATATATATATATATATATATATATATATATATATATATATATATATATATATATATATATATATATATATATATATATATATATATATATTATACTGAAATTATTAACTTAAAAAAATTAGAAATAGTTTTGAGGTTTATTTAATTATAAGGAAGGAGTAGAATAGTCAACATTCACTTAAATTAGTGATGATATGCATTTTCTCTGGAAAAATATTAGAAAATTACAGATTTTGAAAAATTAGGAAAATTTAAATTTTTTTTTCTTATTCACAAGTTATTCAGCAAGTTTATTTAGGTAAGACCCCAAGTTAAAGTATAAAAAAATGTAAGATATGAAATTATCAATATAACCTGTATTTATACATATTATTTTATTGCTATGTATCAAACTTGTATCATTTAGCTTCATTATTTCAAATTTATTTTTGTTTATACTTTGTCAATATGGCTAAAAGATTAGCTTCAGTAGTATGGAAGTACTTTACAATGTTTCAGGATAGGCTCGAAATAGCTAAATGTAACATCTGCAGTCAGGAAATTAGAAGAGGATCTCCTGGTGGCCCAAGTAAAAAATTTTCAACAATCTTTATGGGGGCATCTAAAATCAAAACACAAAGATGAACATTCGCTAGCAGAAAAGGAGCAGTCAAAAGAAATAGAAAAAAATAAAATTTAAAAAAAAGCAAGAATAAAAATCTTAATTTTCTTCTATTTTGTTTGAAATATTTTTCATTATTTGACTGATTGAGCTGAAATTTTCAGGGCATATACATTTGAAAGTTATTTGGATCCAAAGTTGAAAAAAATGAATAGTGGGGTCAAACAACTGGTCTACATGAGCTGAAAATTTAACTGAATAATCTTAGCCCCAAATTCTTGCATTGCTGGTAACAGATTTATATCACATCTAGAAAAAAAAATTATAAGCACTTGAAAAAAAGATTTTCAAAAATTATACACTTCTGGAGGAAAAAATTAATTAAAAAAAAAATGCTGCCTAATTTTTGTATTTGTGGATATTGTTTAAAGGAGTGACATGTCAACAAAATTTTAGAGCACTATTTAATGCTATTTGTTTGAAGCGAGATATAGCCTCTCAAACTTTGGGAATTATTAAAATTTGGTCAAAAATTGACCTTTATGAGAGGCTATATATCTTGAAACTAACTGATTGCATCGAATAAAGTATAAATATAAAGAGGAATAATATAACCTCCCATCCCTCTATACACCCACCAAAAATAAGAATTTTTTTTCTGAAAAGTGAATTTTTTTTTTTTTTTTTTTTTTTTTTTTTTTTTTTTTTTTGACAGTCGGTAAGTTTTTGGCTTATAGCATATTTTCTATATCTCTGGGAACAAAAGTCTGTTAGAAGCTTTTGTAGCCCATAGAATTCTGAATATATAGTCCAAATTTCAGGTTATTCCAAAAAGTGGTTTGGCCCCGCTATTCATTTGAAAAAAGGGCAAATTTAAAAACAAAAAAACAAAAACAAATTATACTCAGAAAAATGCTGGAAATTTACTTTTTCACTTTGAAAAAAACTAATTCACACTGAAAATTAAATTTTTTTTTTTAAATTGGATTGTCCCCTTAAGTATAATTTGCCATTTTAACCCTGGTTTTCCCTGATTTTTAGCTGGAGCCCTGTTTGGTTCATACTCTTAAAAATAAATTATACTTGCAAAACATTTGTTTGGGAACTATTCATTCACCACTTCAAATTTTTTATTTGCCAGGTTATGCCTAGTTGCTGGGCTGTTAATATAGGATTACACTTCAATCCAGGTTATGTTAGGTTGAACTAGTGGGTTACATTTAACAAACTAGTTTGACTCAACCTAATCTGAACTTGAAGGGTAAACCTATACTAACAGGTCAGTTACTAGGCCTAACCTGACAAATGTTATATATGAATAAAGAAATCGATATATTTCATTTTATATATTAAGGGGACCGTATAAGAGGTTAAGGAAGGGTAATAAGTCTATCTTCATAGAGAACGATTTTAAAGGAAAAGCCTTGTTCTATAAGATTTTTTTTTTACATTTTGGTGCTGAGCATATGAAATTTAAAAAATGTGTATTTTGCCCAACTATACAAATTCTGAAAATTTCATTAACTTGGTAGGAAAAAGTTAGACCCAAAAATAGTTTTTTACAAAAAGAGAATTTTGGTTTCATGAAAATGGAACTTTTTTAAAAAAGTTAAGTATAACAAAACAAATATCAATGAGGTAACTATCTACAGGTTGATTATTAAGTCATTTTGACAAAATGAATGAGCTGAAAAATTTGCTGCTCTACATATCTTCAAATTTTTTATTTAAAAAAAAAAAAAAAAATTTCAATATAATCTGTAATGCTAGTCTAACCCATTTATTAAAAAGCACTATCGAATATCTATATTTAAATATTATGCAAGTATTGTTTTATTTTTTCATTGCCTTCAATTTTTAAAAATATTATTCATCTTTCCATATACTTTATATATTATCATCTTGCTGCCATCAAGTTATAGGTTTAAATTTCTGAAAAGTTATCATATAATCCTGATTTTTTATACTTTCTGAAAATTTGAAATTTTGAACATTTTGGTTAGTTTTCTTGTGTGTATATATATATATATATATATATATATATATATATATATATATATATATATATATATATATATATATATATATATATATATATATATATATATATATATATACATTATTAATTTATCATAATTTAAAATTTCAGCTTAATATCTCTTATCCAGCCACTGGCTGTCAGAAGTTATTTGAGGTTGATGATGAAAAGAAGCTTAGAAATTTCTATGAAAAACGCATGGGCCATGAGGTCGATGCTGATATGCTGGGGGATGAGTGGAAGGGCTACTCTCTTCGTATTGCTGGAGGAAATGACAAACAGGGATTTCCAATGAAGCAGGGAGTTTTAACTAACAGTAAGTTCAATGAAGTTTGATTGTATGCTTAAGTTTAAATGTTAGTATCAATTTCTGACTTTTGTAAAAGTAAATGCAAATTATAGAACTTAAAAATTTGATTTTAGGACGCAAAGTAAAAAAAGATTAGTGAATGAAAAATCTTACATTTGTGGTAAAATGAGCGCTAATAAATAGGACAATTTACACAACTTTTTAATTTATGTAAAAACTTTGTTGGTATATTTGTAAAAAAAAAATTAATTTTATATTGGATAAATTTGAAATTTTAAATGGCCATGTTTTTTTCTATTTCAGATCGAGTTCGGCTTTTGTTATCTAAAGGTCATTCTTGCTACAGACCTAGACGGACTGGTGAAAGAAAGCGGAAGTCAGTCCGTGGGTGCATTGTAGATTCAAATTTATCAGTCCTCGCTTTGATTGTTGTTAAGAAAGGTCCCAGTGTAAGTTTTTTTTTTTTCCCCCTTCTCTCTCTCCTAGATTGAAGATGAAACTTATATTAGTCTTCTAGATTTAAAGTGCTAGAGTTCCCATCCCACTTCAGCACAATTTAATATATATATATATATATATATATATATATATATATATATATATATATATATATATATATATATATATATATATATATATATATATATATATATATATATATATATATTTTAATAGGAAATACCAGGGCTTACTGACCTAACAGTGCCTCGTAAACTTGGCCCTAAAAGAGCATCAAAAATTAGGAAGCTCTTTAATTTAGAGAAGAAAGATGATGTTCGTCGTTATGTGATAAAGCGTCCTCTTCCAGTTAAAGAAGGAAAGAAACTTAAAATGAAAGCACCTAAAATTCAGCGTTTAATTACTCCTTCTGTTCTTCAGGTAAAGTCTTTACAGGGCGCATTGTATGACATTTGTAGTACCATAGGTTTTTCTAATTGTTTTTATATTGTATAATTGTTTAATTTTTTTTTTTTTTTAACAGCATAGAAGACATAAAACTGCTTTAAAACGTTTGCGTAGGGAGAAGAATAAGGAAGAAAAGACAGAATATGCAAAGTTGTTGGCAATTCGTCAAAAAGAAGCTAGGGATAAACGGCGAGAAGAAATTAGACGACGACGATCTTCAATGAGAGATTCTAAATCGTCAGCATCTTCTACACCAGTAAAAGCAGCTCCAGAATCAAAAGCAAGTAAAGCTGCTTCTGGAAAGCAAGATGCTAAACAGGCTACCGTAGGTAAATCTAAGCTTACTAAACAGTCTACTGCTGTCAAGCAAGCTGGTGCAGTTACAGCAAAGGCTGTTGCTGCTGTCAAAGGAAAAGCTCAGGCAGCGAGTAAAGTTACAGGTAAATCAGCAAAACCTACAACAGCGAAGGGAAAACTTGCCGCCATGCAGGAGGCTTCAAAGAAATTAGAAAAGGCAGTTAGCAAAAAAACTGATCAGAAAAAAGGAACATCTGTTAAGCAAATGGTAGCAGCCAAAAAAGAAAAATTGATTGCTAAGAAAACTGGTTCAGAGAAGGCTGTGCCCAAAAAAGGCGAGCAAACCGCCACCAAAAAATCAGCAGCCACTCAAAAAGCAGAGAAGACTGCTCAGCCTAAAAAGACCGACAAAGCACCAGTGAAGAAAGGAGATAAGCAGACTCCTCAGCAAAAGGAAAAGAAACCAGCCTCAGCTCCAGCCCAAAAGGGAGAGAAACCCCAAAAGGCTAAGCCCGCTACTGCTCCTACCCAGAAAAAAGAAAAAGCTCCAGCTCAGCAGAAAGATAAGCCTGCATCTGCCCAGGCTCAGAAAAAGGGAGGAGAAAAACCTCAACCAAAAAAAACAGATAAGACTTCGGCCCCAGCACAAAAGAAGACTGAAAAACCTGCACCCCAACAGAAATCGGCTCCAGCTCAAAAGAAAACTGGTGATAAACCTGCAGCCCAACCTAAAAAGGATAAGCCTGCTTCTGCCCAGCCCAAAACTGGAGCTGCTCCACAACAGAAAAAACCAGCTTCTGCTCCAGCTGCAGCCCAGAAAAAACCTGCAGATAAACCTAAACCTTCTGCTCCATCTCAAAAGAAGCCAGCCCCAAAACCTGCTGCTAAGGCAGGAGATAAACCTGCTGGACAAAAATCTGCAGCGCCAAAGTCTCAGAAACCTCAAAAATAAATGATTGAGTGACTGATTTGAATTTTATTAACCTCCTTTTATTATTTATTTCTCAAATTAAATTGATATTTGGGTTTGGATTACCTTTACAGTGTTTCATTTAGAAATTGATTCGTTTATAGGGTTTTACACTGTTGTCATTTTAAAATGAAAATTAAAAATGTTTGAAATTTTATGAACTATGGAAATTTTTTCCTATTTTGTTTTTATAAGTTGAAAGGAGAATGATTTATGCTTTTGTTAATAGATTTTTTCTTAAAAGTTTAATTAGTAGTGATGCGTAGCCAAGAAAAATTTTTTTTTTTTTTTTTTAAATATGAACTTTATAATATCCAATTCCCTGACATTCTTATTCTTTCTTTCTTTTGGTTTAACTTTGGCAATGATGTAAAGGATCCACTTTATTTAATAACTAATAAAAGTGAGTTTCTGAAATGTATTTTTAAATTGTTTTAATTTGATATGGTATGGTTTGTAATTTTTTCACAAGTATTTGTATAGACTAAAAAAATTTAAAATTTGAGAGTACTTTAATTAAATTGAAATGTTTTCACTAGCTGCAGAACTACGTTTCAACTTTTCTTTTGGTTTTCTTTGTGCATAGTCAATCCCTGCAAATTTGAACAATTTAAT
This sequence comes from Armadillidium nasatum, assembly GCA_009176605.1. Classification (NCBI taxonomy): domain Eukaryota; kingdom Metazoa; phylum Arthropoda; class Malacostraca; order Isopoda; family Armadillidiidae; genus Armadillidium; species Armadillidium nasatum. The sequence continues at coordinate 270,595 of SEYY01000269.1, forward strand.
TATTATTATAATTTGACTGTTCCAATCCAATATAATTGGAATTTTATTTTTATGAATCAAACTTCCCACATAGAGAATATTTAACTTAGAATCGGCTGAGTAATAAATTTTTTTTGAAAAATCTAGGTTCCTTCCATCAAAATAGTGTTAGGATTTACAGCAGGATATCAAAAATTAAGCGGAGGAATCATTTTTTGCCCTGCTTGTAATTTTCAATTCTGTAAAATCACATTAGGTTATTAACTTTCGGAAGAGAGAACAACTTTACATATAATCGGCATTCTAGTAATTGCCAATTTTTTTCTCTACTTTTTAATTCTATTACAAATTTGTATGCAGTTGCTATCTTTTGAGTACCTTCGTCCCTTTGGTGAGATTAAAGAATTATTCAGTAGTCCAGACAATATTAGGCTTCTGTTTTCAAATTGTTTAAGATTTATATAGGAATTTGTAGAGATAGTTACAAAAAGGTATAGTTCAAAAAGAAAGTTTTGAAACCGTTCAGTAGATTTAAAAAAAAAAAGTCAATTTTACCTAATGTTTTGGTAGAATCTTCAACAAAGACCGTTTGGAATATCTGAAAACATTCTCCTTAAATTAAGACTACTAATCTTTCGTCAGTCTATTCTCTCAAATTCGGGGAAAGTTTATATATATATATATATATGGAATCTACAAAATATCGGTCTCTGTATAGTTTAAAACTGCTTAAGGCTAAGAAAATACAATTTATAATTAAATCTTTAATTTTAAATTAAAGGTATAAAAATTAAGCGATATTAAAATAAACCTAAAACAAACATTCTAAGCAAATATAAAAAACGAGTAACAAAATTATAAAAAAATATAACTAAAAAGGAAGAAGAGACCCTTCAACCAGAAATATCTATAATCATTACTTTCCAAAAAACAAACAAAAAAAATTTATTTGGCTTTCACTTCATCTATTTTTTCGGATTCATTTCTGTCTCTTGCATTAGAGATGATGCGGTCAAAGCTCCATAGATAAAAAACTGAAATTATTCTGAAGAGGCCGGTCAGGAATACCTGAAGAAGAAAAAGATTGAATATTACAACTCAAACTACTATATCAAGTTTCTTACATATATATAAAATGAAGCTACACTTGATAACTAAAGGTTATACTAAAATATTACTAACATTTTTCAACAAAAATTGTGCATAAAAGGTGGTGTGATTTTCAATTTACATATTTGATAGCACTGCTACGTCTAATAATTCTGGAAATAAAGTTTATATTCCACAAAATCTTTGAGAAAAATATTTAAGTTCTCTTATTTTAAACCAGATATAGTGAATATATGAAATTTATTCTGCAATTCGATGATGAGCACATTAAAATATCAAAAGTTAGCCCCGACTGCAATTCAACAAAAGCTCGTAAGAAGGAGCACCGATCTATTTATTTTTTTTTAAATTAAAAAACATTCAACAATGGATTTCAATAACAGTAAATAAAAATAACCTTTTAACTAACAAGTTTCCTAAATATTAAGAAAAAAAAAATTCCCTACGAGAAGAGAGATTCGAATAAATTAAATTAATAGTTACCTGTGAGGAGAAGGAGAGTAAGTCTGTTACTGGTCCCATACCACCGCACATTGTGGTCAACATAAAGCCTTCCATGCCCACGGAACTAGAAAACTTTCCCTTCAGAGCATCATCAATAAGGGCTTTTGCAACGTCACCTGGCTATTTTATATATATATATATATATATATATATATATATATATATATATATATATATATATATATATATATATATATATATATATATATATATATATATATATATATATATATATATATATATATATATATATATATATATATATACACTTTTACTTTTTACTTTACTTTTTTTCCCCTTGGACCTTCCTCACTGGAAGGGCCACACTGCCTTATTTTGGATGAGGAAATCTGCGACGGCCGCCGGCCGTACCCAAAGGTCTCTCAGAGAGGAGATGTGATGGAGGGTTCTGTGTTGTGTAAGGGAGGGGAATCTCAGAAGGAGGTGTTCTGCTGTGTCTGGTTCTTGCATACATCTTTGACATATTGGGGATAGTGTGTTTTGTATATTGAATCTATGTTTGTATGCTTGTAGGTTTAGGGTGGTGGCCTGACCTTAATCTGGATAGGGTAATTTGGGTTTTGCGTGGTAATGTGTTTTGTGTATTTGCTATGTCGGGGGTTGTTCGTTGAGAAGATGATTTGGTTGGCGGGTGTTGAGATAATTTAGTGTTATGATGGTGTGTATGTGTTTGATTAGTGGTGTGTTGTTTGCAATAGGTGGAATGGTTTTGAATATGTTACTGTAGTATAGGGCAGGGGATGATGTAGGTAATTTTAGACGGTGTCTTGTGTGGTCTTGTAGGGTATAGTGACAAGGGTGTGATATGTCTAGGGTGTTTGTGTAGAATTGGGTTCCTATCATGTCTAGGTGAACACGGATCGGGAGTATTTTTGTTTCTTTGTGTAAATGCTGAATTGGAGTGGTTCTAGTGCAACCTGTGATGATTCGAAGAGCGGTATTTTTTTTTTTTTTTTTGTAATTTCTCTGTGTTTGAGGGTGAGGTGGCAGGGTACCAGGCTGGAGATGCGTAATTAAGTGTTGGTCTGATGAACTGTTTGTATGCTACGATGAGGGTGGTTAGTTCGTTACTGAAATTGTTATGCGACAGTGTTCGAATGATGTTTAGTTTCATATATATATATATATATATATATATATATATATATATATATATATATATATATATATATATATATATATATATATATATATATATATATATAATATATATATATATATATATATATAATGGCACTTCAGGTGGTGAAAGGTTAGAACTAGGAAGCACGCATAAACCCAAAACAAAAGTGGTGAAAATGAAATTCATATCAGTATCAATTTGAATGCCAACATGCTCGGATAGATGAAATTTGAAATTTTATTACTTAAATTAAGTTGAGAAACAATATATAAAGAGGAAACATGATGTCACAGCTGAACAGAGGAAAGATAACTGTGAGCACAAATGAATCACACAAGCTTCCCTCAAAGAATAAGACATGCTACACTTTCTAGATCCACTCCAGATTTGAGATGAATTTTCCTCGCAATTAAGTACGAACGACACCTCAAAATATCTAATATCTTAGAAACTTGCTAAATGAGTAAAACAATATGGTTCTTCCATAAAAAAAATCATGAAAAAAAAGGAAAGATCAAAAATATTGAAGGAGGACAGAGGAAGAATCGAGTTCAAAGTTTATGAAAAGGCTGTAGTAGCGTGGTACATTACAAGTAGAGAAAAACCTTTTCTCAATGTAATCAATCTACAGCGCAACCTTTTAATCTAATATAGGAATTGAAAACAACGATTTTCTCTGCCTCAATTAGTAATACGAGAAAGATTAAAGGTTGGTTACTCGATAGACGTCTTCCTATCATCAGCTATTAAGGCTGTGTTGGATGTTTCTAAATCAAAAGAAGGAAAATAAAGTCATCGGAATAAAAGTGGATAGAAGACAGACAGACGTTCATAAACGAAAATAGGAAGAGGATTAGGTAAAGCAAGATCTTGGGTAATACTATTATTAAAGGATTTAAGAGATGAACGGTTGTCGTCTACAACTGGTATATATTGGTATTCCTTTAATAACCTAGTACAATACATTTACTTAAGCAAACTTGATTTGAAACTGATATCACATAACAGTTATGTGAGAAATGATACCGATAATAATAATCATTTTTTTTTGTAACTGTACAGGTTCTGTCACTCACTGGGATGCGGTAATTATGGGCTGGAATCCAGCACCTATACAAAACGAAAGGAAAATCAAATCTGGTACGACAGGTTTAAGACACAGATAAAGGCGAATATTGCATCACTCCGAAAACATGGAGATTCTGATAGTATGTAAGAAAGACGGTTCCCGTAGGATATGGTACATAAATCGGGGAAGTACCTCCGTCTGCAGAATGACAAAGCAGCAAACCCAACTAGGATGTGAGGACTGAAAGGGGAATGCTAGAAAGGAAAAAGTGAAAGACCGGTGGGTCCTCCAGCGACATGTGGGTGAAGTTGATATGACCGATACGAGGGCGTGTCAAGGACACCTCCTTGCGACGAGTAAGACGGCAAGAAAACGACCTAGGATGAACGAAGAGTTTTACCTCCCGCAGCTTAGCAGGAGCCCATCAGGCCTCCCAACAGGCAAGAAATCCAAGGCAGATATGAGAGTAGAGATCAGAAGCAGGAATACATCCATTCTGTATGTGCAGAGGAAAGGGAAACCCATTGAGAAGTCGGAGTCGACTCGGCCAGGTTAACAGCCCTGTCAGTCTTTTCATATCCCGAGATATCAGCGTGGGAAGGGACACAACAGATTCGCATAGTTTTCTTCTGTGAAAGAAGAGGAAGAGGAAGTTCTAAACAAGAGAGGATAGTAGGCCTCTGGTGGAACTGTTATTAAGTGCCATAATAATAATAATAATAATAATAATAATAATAATAATACCTTAAAAAGACCAGCTGATTCTGAAATAAGATTTGTTTCAGTAGGTTTGCTTTTATTTTCTTCAACAAACCCAGGAGTATCTGTATCTGGTGGATAGCTGACTGTAACCGATATATTGTAAGGCTTCATCTTAAAATATATATATATATATATATATATTATATATATATATATATATATATATATATATATATATATATATATATATATATATATATATATATATATATATATATATATATATATATAAAAGTTTTTAACGATACAACTGTGGAAATAATCTAATGCTCTGTGTTCATAACCAGCAACATTTACAAAATAATTATTGATAAAAATAATGTCCTAGCTATCCCTTTAGTGGTAACGAAGTCTAAGAACTATTATCACCATCTCAGTTCTACTTCCCTTCTTTCAAAGTAACATCAGATCCATTACTTCTGCAGCGTTATATTTGTCAAATATTCAAAGGATAGAAAGGTTCTTTAATCAGAAGGCAGTGAGGCGTTCTAGAGAGGGTGTATGATTTAGGCTTTCGAGGTCTTGCCTCACAAAATTTATTCAGAATCATCTCTCTAGTCAAAGTTTTAAAGTTCTTGTTCTGTATAAGTGCCTTGGTCTTTTAACTGATATTTAATGAATTTGTAACTATAGTTCCTGAAAATATTTCTGAAGTATCTAATTCAACGCGCAATGTATCTTCAAATGTACTGGCTGGAATACAAATGAAATAGTTTTATCTATCTCTCAACTCTGTAATTAAGACATAATTTAGAAGTCAAATAGTTAACAAATCTGCAATTCTCATTGAAAAAGAAAGAGATTCTGTTAAAACAACAACCCTGGTGTTAGGTCTTCATTCAAATGTATAAGATAACTTTATACTTGCATATAGTTGCGCCACAAAATATAAACAAAGACACAAAGTTCTATGAGTTTCATTTACGGTGAACATTCATTATATTTAAAAGTATGACCAATGAATTCATCCCTTTGAGTAACACTGGCAACCCAGTTAAGAGTTTGTAAAACATAATAATATAATATAATATATATACGTATATATATATATATATATATATATATAATATATATATATATATATATATATATATATATATATATATATATATATATATATATATATATATATATATATATATATATATATATATATATATATATAATAAAGACATCCTTACTTCCATATGCAATGCTTCTGCAAATTTAACTAAAGCTCCTTTCGATGCTGCATAAGCAGTGAACCCAAAAATGCCAAACAAACCTCCTTGTGAAGAAACAAACACAATAATACCTCCCTCACCAGCTTTCTTCATGTTTCCAACCACTCTTTGGGTGAGAAAAAATGATCCCATGAAATTAACCTCCATCATACTCTGGGAATATATATATATATATATATATATATATATATATATATATATATATATATATATATATATATATATATATATATATATATATATATATATATATATATATATATATATATATATATATATATATATATATATATATATATTAGTGGCAAAAACTGTGAAAATAGAAATAAACATTTGGAATTTTATATAAATTTTTATTATCTTTCTCTTTTCATTCAAATTTTTCACTTCACCCCTCTCTCTCTCTCTCCCTCTCTCATATGAACCATTCCTTTGTATATTGATTTTTCAGTGAATCCACCTAAGCTCATTTCAAACTTAATTTAACTTATCATCCAATTATTTTAATCCCTCAATTCCTCATCTAATACCCTCAATCTATCAACCACTTTAAAAAAATCAAAATTCTTCCTCAATTTTACGGACCTTTCAATCTAACCAAGAATGCAACCTTGATGGTCCCAATCTTTGACCATAAATCCAACTGTACCAAATACTTATCCCTTTAATAATTTTTCTCATTTTATATTATGTTCTTGGATCCAACTTCTCCCATTGTGGATACATTGCAATAAAAATATCATTATGCAAATAAATATATGACTTTACCACTAAATAAAAAGTCAAATGTAAGCACTACTCACCTACCTGCAGTTAAGTATTTCTTACCCTGACAGTGGCTTCTGGTAATTCTTCAAATTTAGCTGCTCTAGCAAAGCCTGCATTATTTACTAACATATAAACTGAACCAAATGTTTCTTCTGCTGTACTTACAACATCAAACAATTTGCTCGTTGGACCACTTACATCAACTAGAAAAAAAATGCATTATTTTGCTGACAGTCAAAATGTTCCATGAAACGATATGTCAACTCAAGGACATGGCAGCTAAAAAAAATGGTCTTCAGTAGTATTGTGAAAATTAAATTATACAAAAAATTTATATTTAATTAGTAGTGAATTTTGAATTTTGGAGGTCGTGCTTGAACTATTTTTGAACTAAAGTAATGCAAACTATAGATTTTCATCAAAATTAAGTTAGGAATTAGTTTCCCAATAAGCAATATCATAATCTTAAAATATTATTGACAGAATTAAACTGTCAACCTGAAAACAAGCTGAAGCTCTTTGCAGACTTCCTCCTACTACCTTAGTTCAACATTAACCTCGAAAACAACCAAACTAACCAAGCATTAAATTTATAAACAGAGCAACAATATGTAAAGCATTAAATTTTTTACTAAATGTATAAGACAAGGTCAATTGAAAGTTTAAATCAAGCAAATGTAAGCATAATTATGTATGATAGTACATGTCGTATTATGATATTGCTTGAGGATATGTAAAATAAATAAATTTTTTTTTTTTCAATAAAGGCTTTAGAATAAAAAACTTATTGGTCATGTAATAGCTAATTTATGAAGAAAAATTTACTGATAATTTTAATTCCAAATAATTAACTTCAACTTCCAATCATAAGCTTTCAAAAAAAAAATAAAAAAATAAAAAAATATATATAAAATATATATAATATAAATTAATATATATAATATATATAATTTTATATTTTTATTTATTTATTAATATTTTTAAAATTTTAAAATAAATTTAAATAAAATAAATTCTAAAATAAAAAAAAAAAAAAAAAAAAAAATTCTCACCAATTTTACTAGAAAAGCCTGTATTAAAACATTATACACAACATTTCATTTCAATGGTAGCAGAGCGTAGTTGCTTGAAAAACGGACTTTCGGTAACTAAGAGCAACAAAAAGATTACAGAAGGTAAAGGACAGAATCACAGAAACAAAGTAAGAAGAGTAATAAATACTGGAGCTCCAAGAGGAGAAAAGAATAGTTCTCAATGATAAGGAAAGGAGAAGAGGACAGAAGAGAACATCAAGTAGAAGAGAATTCAGTTGTAGTGAAATTTCAATAAGGTGGATTCTGCGGCTGTGAATGTGGAAGAAAAGGATTCAATCAGCGTTGGAGGGTTCTACAGCAGTCAATCGAGAGGTGAATGAGTGGAGTAAGTGGTAGCCGAATTTGAGTGAATAATCGGCAGTGGTGGGGTCTACGGGGGTCGGTTTAGAGGTAGCTGAGTAGTGTTTGTGGTAGTTGACTTCGAGTGAAGAATCGGCAGTAGGCTCTGCTGCAGTCAATCTAGAGGTGGCTGGGAGGAGTTTGAGTCTGAGTCTATGGTGGCGGATTTGGAGGGTGAAAAGAAGGAAATGGAAGATTTGGCGGAGCACATGGAAGAGAACTTGAGAGAGAGAGAGAGAGAGAGAGAGAGAGAGAGAGAGAGAGAGAGAGAGAGAGAGAGAGAGAGAGAGAGAGAGAGAGAGAGAGAGAGAGAGAGAGAGAGAGAGAGAGAGAGAGAGAGAGAGAGAGAGAGAGAGAGAGAGAGAGAGAGAGAGAGAGAGAGAGAGAGAGAGAGAGAGAGAGAGAGAGAGAGAGAGAGAGAGAGAGAGAGAGAGAGAGAGAGAGAGAGAGAGAGAGAGAGAGAGAGAGAGAGAGAGAGAGAGAGAGAGAGAGAGAGAGAGAGAGAGAGAGAGAGAGAGAGAGAGAGAGAGAGAGAGAGAGAGAGAGAGAGAGAGAGAGAGAGAGAGAGAGAGAGAGAGAGAGAGAGAGAGAGAGAGAGAGAGAGAGAGAGAGAGAGAGAGAGAGAGAGAGAGAGAGAGAGAGAGAGAGAGAGAGATAGAGAGAGAGAGAGAGAGAGAGAGAGAGAGAGAGAGAGAGAGAGAGAGAGAGAGAGAGAGAGAGAGAGAGAGAGAGAGAGAGAGAGAGAGAGAGAGAGAGAGAGAGAGAGAGAGAGAGAGAGAGAGAGAGAGAGAGAGAGAGAGAGAGAGAGAGAGAGAGAGAGAGAGAGAGAGAGAGAGAGAGAAAAGAGAGAATAAGATTGTTTAATATCTAAAGAAGAGTTAATTTGCAAGGAAACTTAATTTACAAGAGAATTTAGTTTGCTAAGAGAGTGAAACTGGAATTGGGAGAGAAATATCTACTGAAGTTGAAAATACAGAAAAAAAAAAAAATAACTGAAGAGAAGAGATGAGAAAAGAAAAAAAAGAAGAAAAGTACATAAGTTTGAAATTTTGGGTTTATATTTAAATTAAAAATCTTTGTAAATATAAAATCAAGAAATGGTCATTTATCTCCTCCTATGAAGCCCCATAATAAAGCATTAATAATAATAATAATAATAATAATAATAGAGGCTATATATTTGTATCTGTACAAACCTGAAAATACTTGAATTTTTCCAAATAATTTGTCATTATTGGAATCTTTAAGTTTTAATAGTGATTCTTTTGCCTCATTTAGTTTTGTTTCATCCCGTGCTAAAAGTGTCACATTTGCCCCTTCTAACAAACACTGTTCTGCCACTTTAAGTCCAATTCCACTTGACCCTCCTGTGATCTGTAAAAATAAATTATATAAAAATACTACTCCTATTACTCCTAATAATATTATAAAATTTTTGAGGAGTACAGAGACATCCTCTGCATAGAAGGAAAGTGCCTATGCAGCGTCAGCATATTAACAAAAGTAGGAATTTTCATTACTGCTGATAAGGGTTAGATCTTATAGAGGATTTTCAGTTCATGGAAAACACAAACTTTTTTTTTTTCAGTAACCAAGTATGGAGATTCAGATAATATAAGAGTTAGGTGATTACAAAAAGGAATGGTAACCATATCATGGAAAATTTTGAGTCAGAGGGCGAGATGGTCTCGCAATTCATAAAAATTTGGTTGATTGTACGACAGTCATATGAACAAAATAAACAGGACGTAGGTTGCCCTGATCATGTAAAATTCATGAGATTGGTAAGCCATCTGCAAAAATAGGCCAAACCTCCTGGCCACGATTTCTTCTGTACAATGATGGTCTCCTTAAGGGAATGGGCGGGCTATGGATGTGGTCTCAGAATAATTACCTGAAACTACAATTTCATAAGGTAATGTACAAATTAAAATTACAGATATTTTTTTTTTTTTTAACACACTGAAAAGTTCTGCTAAGATGACGAGTTAACACTATTTTCCTATAATAATAATAATGTCGTGGTAAGAATTATAAGCAGAATAGTAAAAACAACAAGTAATACATTGTTTATTCCTTACACACCTCACCATTCCCACTTTCAGCACTTCATTATCACTTTAAAACATATCATCCACATGGGTACACAAGGTTCCAATTAGATTTTCTCTATTTTTCCAGATGAATAAAGTCTTATTTGCATCTGACTTTAATAATGAAAAGATGCTGATGGTTAAAATAGGTGAATTGGAGAAATGGAAAGAAAATGCAGTATATGAGGAGAATTTGGAAATGTATATTTATTAGGTGGATAATGAAATAAAAAAAAATAAATGTAGGGAAGAAAATATATAAAGTAAGATAAATACAAGCCATTTTGAAGAAGGAAACTTGAATGAAGAAACAGATGTTCCAATGTTTTCCTGAAACAATGAAATCATCTTTATGAGTGATAAACTATCATAGGTAAAAGTATAAATCCCTTAATTTAGAGATAACAAATTTAAATAATCTGAATATGAAAGAATGTTCCAGAAACTTGTACAATATCTTACTATAGTAATTTAAAAGATCATATACTTAACTTGATTTCATATTCAGGCTTTCAGAATTTTACTTTCTACAAAAATCTGAATATATATATATATATATATATATATATATATATATATATATATATATATATATATATATATATATATATATATATATATATATATATATATATATATATATATTATATATTATATATATATGTTTAATTATTTTTGCCGGAAAAAGAACAATAAAAGATTACTTAAATCTTTTAATTTTATTTGTTTTAAACTGGCAAAATAATAAATTGAAAAATATAAAAATTTATTTAAAAAAATAAAAATTTAATAAATATTATTATTTTATAATATAATTATAAATAACCGCCGGGCCTTTTTTATGAAAAAGGAAAACCGGGGTTGCCGGCGGGTTAAAATGGTTATACTTAAATTTTTATTTTTAATTCAATTTCAATTCTTAGTTTAGTATTTTTGGTTTTTTGGAGTAAATTTTTGTTTTTTTTTTTTTTTTTGGTTTATTTATATAAGGACTAAGGTATTGGACCTATTTCAAATTAAAGGGATACAAAAATATATATATAAAATATAAACTATATATTTTTGGTATAATAAAAAAAGAGAAAATATATATAACTATTCCTTTGTATATGATAATATAAATATAATATATACCGTGTATTAAACTTTTTGTTTAAAACTATTCATTTATTTTTCATTGAATATAAATTAACTTTTGTTATTAAAAAAAGTGTTTTTTATAATATATTAAGTTTTTTCGTCCTTTTCTGCTAGTGATGTTCATCTTTTTTGATTTTAGATACTCCATTTTTTTTAATTGTAAAGTTTTTTTAGCTATTTACTTGTAAATAATGAAATTTTTTTTTTTAGAAATTTTAATTTTAAATGGACCATGGAGAAAATATTGTAACCCTTTTTTTTTATTTATTTAATTAATATATATATATATATATATATATATATATATATATTATATATATAATATATATATATTATATATATATATATATATATATATATATATATATATATATAAAAAATATTCTTATTGTACCAACCATCACATGTCTTCCTTTAATTCTTTTCTTGGAATTCTTAGAGTAAAAACATAAAGCAATTAAAAATACAGGGAGACATAATAACAGTATCATATTGTAAAAAAATCTGATGATATATATATATATATATATATATATATATATATATATATATATATATATATATATATATATATATATATATATATATAATATATATTATTTTTATTTGAATAAGTATTTTTAATATTTTGATTTTCATTTTACTTTAATTATTTTCAATACATTTGGAAATTTGTCAAAAAAAAATAAAAAAAAAAACTTTGAAAAAAAAAAAAATATAATTTTTATTATATTATATATATATATATATATATATATATATATATATATATATATATATATATATATATATATATATATATATATATATATATATATATATATATATATATATATATATATATATATATATATATATATATAAAGTATTATTACACAAAGGAATTTTAAACACCATGTAAATTGTAACCCTTCTAAACTAATCTGCTCTGTATTGGCTGGAATTTCTTTCCTAGAAATTTCATAAAAATCTTTTAATTAAATATAACAGTTGTATTTACCAAGTTTTTCCGTACGTCTGTGAAACATTGGCTTAATTGGCTCCCCAATAGAATCCTTAAAAATGATCTTATGAGGATTGTAAACCTAATTAAAAGCATCTAATGATCAGAATCATATGAATTCTCGGGTTTACAAGATTGTAATGCCTATTCATTACGACATTCTAAGATCAATATATCTATAAGATAGACTAACTTTTGTAATAAGAGAATTAGTATATTTTTTTTAATATAAAATTTTTACATTTTTTGTATATATTTATATTACACAAAAATAATATTTGAATTTCATAAGGTTTTACTTAATGCATTTCAATATATTTTCTCTTTACAATAAAATTTCATAAAATTACCCTATTGATTTAATGTGGACTTGGTCTGCAGTAATCTTTTTATTTGTAATTTAATAAATTTTTCTTTATATTAATCTATAGGTTATTAAATTTACAATTTCTACCAGATACACCTGATTAGACCTGAAGTTATTTTTAATCCTAATTCTTAGTACAATGGGGTTTATTCTTTTTTAATAATTTGATTTGTATCAACTGCCTGAACATATAAAAATAAAGTAATCAGGCATCTCTGATTATTTATATTTAGCTATACTACAAGGACAATTCTATTACCTTTGTATACTTTTGTAGCAATAACCACAGTTCTGGGCAAAGTCGCTTATGTGTTATATCTTTGACAATTTGTGGTTGCAAAAAGGTTCAACCAGATGAAAAGAATTAACTATTGGAGTTGTTAACAGTTGAAAGATAATGAACTTGTATTCTATAAAAACTACCCATGCTGCTCATGCAAACCTCTCAACTGATTTTATTACCTTTTTGTGATTTTCCTGTAGGGTACTCTTGAATAAGACAGTTCTATAGTTAAAGGTAGAGGTTCCCAACTGTCAAAAAGTACTCAAATCTTATCTAACTATAGCATATTTAAGACAAAGCATCACAAAGTGTTCAGCAGTCTCTACATTCATGCAATGAGAGAATAAATGGGAGGCTATCACAGAACAATTCTCTTTACTAAAGTTTTATTTTCTATACTAGGATTCACAGGCCAAGGCCCAGATTTGACCCTGAGTCCCTAATTACCTTGAAGTTTGCTTGTTCTCAATCAAGAGAATAATGAACTACAGGCTGTGACTGAACTTTAAAGGATTGTGTTACCAATTTTTGAATAAAACATATGTTGGAAGACACCATAGTAAAGTTACCAAAGAATCTTCATCAGTCTAAGTCAGTAATTATATTTTTTTTGGATTTAGGAGGAGGAATATAGGTACCTCTTCAAGTATAAGTTTTGGAAATTGTTTAGATGGGATTCCCTGTCAGGTTCGATGTGATTATATTTCTTTTTCCTTCTACCACTTCCTCCCTAGACTAAGGTGACCATCTGTCCTAAATTTTTTAGCATAGTCCCAATTTTTTTTAGAGGGTTAATCAGGACGGACATTTACACTGATTTTTAAATTTGGCCAAAAAATAATTTATTCACCCAGCCAGAGGGCGCGGCGCATGGGAGCAGAAGGCAAAAATAATTTTTTTTTTGTAGAATGTCCTTAACTAATTAACCATATGACCTGGTTTTGAAAACAACATTCTTATTTCTATGTATTAAAAATCACCCTCCCTTATACATAACTTAAAACTCTTACGGGAAGGGTATTTTGAAGGTGGGGGGGGGGGGAAGGGGCAATGTTCAGCAGCGTCCCGATTTTTTGGTCAGAAAAATATGGTCACCTTACCCTAGACTAGTAGATTAGTAATATCCATGACCTAGGTAATAAATAACAATGCAACAACCCTGGTGTAGTCTAAGGTAAGATTTAAATTAGTTTTGTTCACGGAAATACAAATAAAAATTAAAATGTACTTTCATATATTATGGTAGAAAGGAGAAACCGGTGAAATAACAATTAACTTCACAAAAGCGCTTTCACTTTTAAAAACTCAAAACTCTTGAACTTCTTATTAAAGAAACGCTGTTTTCTATTATTCCACTTTTAATTTTCAAATTTTCTAAAAAAAAAATTGGAGTGAAAACTACCAAAGTTTGCCTAATAATTATTATTAGATAAACTTTGAAACTTTTAATTTTCTCACTATTTGGAAAAAAATGGGCGTGCTCCACAAATATCTGAATATTCATCCAGCTGTAGCGAGATTTTTGAGAAATCCAGAGAATTTCATTAGTGGGGAGCGTTCAACGAAACTCCGCACTTAAATCCAGCTGAAGAAAGATTTTCAGAAAATCTATGGCTGCGTTCCACGGAAATCTGAATTTACATCTTAAATCCTCAGAAAATGCATCCAAAATCTTGGGATTTTCTTGGACGTATCTAAAAATTATAAACAAAATAAATAAATAATTAAGGAGATTTTCATTAATGGGGAGCGTTCAACGAAACTCCGCACTTAAATCCAGCTGAAGAAAGATTTTCAGAAAATCTATGGCTGCGTTCCACGGAAATCTGAATTTACATCTTAAATCCTCAGAAAATGCATCCAAAATCTTGGGATTTTCTTGGACGTATCTAAAAATTATAAACAAAATAAATAAATAATTAGGGGTTGTTCCACGGTAATGATTCTTTAGTTATTGAAGATTCTTCAAGCTAAGCGTTCGGCGAATAGCTTTCTCTGAGTCGACATTTGCTACAATGAAGTGTTCCACGAAATTCAAGATTCTCTTAAATATTTTCGCTACTGGCTTCACGCAAGCTTTACCTTTTGACTTAATTAAGCTTAACGTCACTCCAGATTCCATGGAATACACCCTCTCTTAAAGATTTTCGTTGTAACTGGCTTAAGCAAGCAGGTGAAGTCATTCCAGTTTTCGTAAAGTACACTCTAGTGAATTTGAGCAAACTTTGATTCGAGCTTAATCAATTTATTTAATCGTTATCAGAAAGCCATAGGTGACAAAATAAGATAATGAAGTATGAGGCAAATCAAAACTTTTAAATGACTTTTACGGTAACCATGATTAAGTTCACTGGAACCAATGAAAATACGATATCTGATAATAATTAATTAATTTTATTTAAAATAAATTGATGATCAAAAAATGATAAAATAATTTCCAGAATAATTTACATATAAATTTGTTTGAGTAAGAACACAGAATAATATAAAAATAAGTTTCTAAAAGGTATTTATTTTAATAAAAGGCCTTAGTTTTTAAGTTGTCGATATTTGTTTACATCACGTGACCATTCCAGTCACTACCACAAAAATTAGAGATAGAATCATGTATTTCACGGTCGAGATTCTAAAGAGATATTGAAGATTCTTCAAGCGAAGTTTCATGAACCCTGCTACAACAATATTCTGTTCGCTGGAGCGAAAATTGAGGATAAATTTTAATAAATATATATAATTAAAAAGCAACGACAATTAATATACTTAAAGATATTTGCTGCAATTTAGCTTAAGTGGGATATAAATCCAGATTTTCGAAGAACACACCCTAGCATTTTAAAAATCGGAACTTTAAAACAAGTTTGTGATCTGTGATGTGAGAGTGATCCACGAAAATTTGGAAATACATATTAAAATTTCAGTTAATGATTTTAAACAATCGATTAATTTAGTCAATATTAGAAAGACAGTACGTAAGAAAATAAGATAACATGCATCAAACAAAGATTTTTAAACGATTGGCGACAACCAATGTATACCCATGGTATATGTGCGCACGGTAGACATGATTAAAAGCACTGAAACCTTTCCTTTGTAATTTTTACATGCACTTCACCAGCTTGGGCATTGGCAAAACACTGAAACCAATGAAATTCCGAATAATTTATTTTAATTTGCTTCATTTAAACACGGATCTGAAATTGCTAAAATAATTACCACCAAAATTTGCATTTAAATCTATTTGAGTAAGATTGTTTACAAAACCTGTGTTTTAAAGCAATATTGAATAAAATATTTTAGCCAGCTTCAACTTTGGCTTTTAAAATACATTAGATGTATGTCTAATTAAACCATGATGTCCCTACAGCCTTAAAAAGCCAAGTAGATACAATGATCATCCATATATTGATCCAACTTTTTCTTAAATGTTGAAAGATTGTTAATATCCAGTGGTAAACCATTCCAAAAATTAATCACTCTGCTGCTGAAAAAATATTCTCATCCAGAGAAAACAAGCTTGCCATCTGAGTCCACTATATTCTAATGAAAAAAAATTGCACACATTTACATTGTCAATAGATTATACTTCCATCATATTAATGTCTTAAAACATAAGAAAAATAGAGACAGTTAGAAGTCACACAGGCCGATTGAGACTGTCTCAGTCAAAACAAATAATACTAATATATGCAACAAAGACTAGGTCTTATATCCCTAGTTATCAATTCCTTCATGCAAAGTAAGATAAAAATAAACCTAAGCCTTTACCTATATTTAGTAAACTTAACTAATTACACATACAACATGGAATGAACCAATACCCACTACAAAACTGCCAGTTAGGCTTAGTCTTAAGTTGATCTAAAATTTATAGGCTTAGTCACAAGCTGGTCTAAAAATTCATATATACTTGCCAATTTAGCTTAGTCAAGTTAAACTATATGATATCAAAACCATCCATTTATCTATCTAGCCCCCTCTTAAATGCTGCAAGAGAATCATAGTCAATAATCTCCTGTGGCAAGCCATTCCAAAAATTAAAACCCTATTACTGAAAAAGTATTTTCTTAGATAGAGATGGCATGACTTCTTTTTAATTTTCTTATCATGGCCTCTAGTTTCTCTTTCATAGTCTACTATAAAGTTTTTTTCAATCTCTGTATTACTTTCAGATGCAAATGTTTTGTAAACTTGTATCATATCCTTTCTGAGAAATCTCCTTTCAACCAAGAACATTCCCAACTCCTTCAACCTTAGATAAGGAGCACAAACCTGTATGCAGTACTCAGTCAATACTCTAACATAGCCATTATATAGCTTATATATCACTGCCTCATTTTTATAATTTATATTTTTATTTATAATTCCCAGCATTCTATTATCTCTATTCTTGGCTTCTAAACACTATTCTGACACTTTCAAATATTTGCTGATAATCATACCCAAATATTTTTTTTTTATCCATAGATTCATACTATTCCTCATATATTTTATAATTGAAATTCTTATTAGAATAACCTATGTGAAGAACCTTACATTTTTATTATTAAAACTCATTTGCCACTTTTTAGCCCAGCCAAAAAGTTTATCCAAATAATGTTGAACTGTGAAACATCTCAATATTTTTAACAGAATAGGCCAGCTTGCTGTCATCAACAAACTTAGAAACTAACATTTTATTCCCCTATTCAAATCATTAATATAGATCAAAAATAAAAGAGGCCAGAGCAGAGAACCTTGAGAAATCCCACTCTTGACTAGTTTCTGTGATGATTTATTTCCATTTAATACTACACACACTCTCTTATCTTTCACCCACTCCTGTGTCCAATAATGAACAATAATGTATATTTAATGATTAGGAATTAGTATAGTTACTAATAATATAGATAATATAGTTACTATTGATTTTCTGGCCCATCCAGCCTTTTTTTTTTTTTTTTTTTTTTTTATTGTCTGGCAATAAAAAAAAAATTCTTAATTGAAGTAAAGTTTCATATTAAAGCATACAGTATGTTCTATATTTGTATGCTATATTCCTATTTACTTTGTCTTTTCAACATTATTCTACAAGTAAATAACATTGCTGAATTACTTTTGACAATTCATTTGGAATAAATGTAGGTATGTATTTAAAAATATATAAAATTATTTACATAACTAAAAATAGAATAAAATTTTTAAGTTTTTATATATAACCAGTTTATATATATATATATATATATATATATATATATATATATATATATATATATATATATATATATATATATATATATATATATATATATATATATATATATATATATATATATATATATATATATATATATGTGTGTGTGTGTGTGTAACCCAAAACCTATCAGTTTGCTATTGAAATATTTTTTTAAAACTGTTATTACTGCTGCTTAGAGGGCTTTTAAAAATATTTTAGTATTCCATGGAACTAAAAACTAGCAGTGGGTTGAGAATTTCTGGGTAACAGTCTGAAGATTAAAAAGAAAATCTCGCACTTGACCTAAGATGACTCATATGCCTGAAAATATTAAAGCACTGAGGTTATCTGTTTTGCAGTCTGAGAAGTTTTAGGGAAATATGCTTTAGCTATTCTGAATCTCTGAAAATTGCAAGGAGATTCTTAAACAAAGACCTTCACTTCATCCATACAAAATGATGGTTTAGCAAAAACTCAATGTGTGAGGCTCGTTAGTCTGTAGGGAGTTTTGCAAAAACATTGTGCAAAGAAAAAGGTCATTTTCATATGAGTGACTGTGTAAGCAAACAACATTTCACCATTGGTTTGAAAACAACCATGTCATGTTACGCAAAGACTGTTGCATTTCAATTCCAAAAATTGCTAGTGTTGGCATTGTTGGTCCTTATTTCTTTGAAGAGAATAATGTAACTGTTACTACTTTATTCATATTATCAAAAATCTTCAAAGGCCATAACTCGAATATCTTGAGCTTGAAGAATGCAATGTGTTGTTTCAGCAAGATGGAGGTACAGCACACAGCTTGAAGATCATTGCAAGTGTTAAGAGAAATGTTAACAGTTTGGCTAATCTTGTTGGGTGGCAGACCAATTTCCCTGATGAATTACCCCTTATGATTTTTTTTCTGCAGGTATATGTAAATCATAAATGTATACTCATATACCTTAAATTCTTGTTTCCCTTAAGGTTTCTATTCAGTAAGAGATAGCTGCTGTTTCACCCAACATGACCTGTTGAGTCATGCCAACCTGTAGAAATTGACCCCAAGAATGTATAGACAATGACAATGAAAAATTTGGAAAATGAAATCTTTAAAACATAATGAATTAAACAGTATTGAATGATATTTTGTGTGTACAAATATATTGATTATCTTTAATCACTGTTTTTTAATTTTCCTTGGAAATGTAATTTTTATTTTTTTTTGATGAGGGTAACTAATTATATATACCTATATATATATATATATATATATATATATATATATATATATATATATATATATATATATATATATATATATATATATATATATATATATATATATATGATGGAATGATTGATTATCATTGTCATTAGCATAATCATTTTTTCTCAGTTGTCATTGTCAATTTTCTGCTGATTAATCTACATTTATTATAAATATCTCTGCTTCATTCTTTTCTATTTAGAGTGAAAAGCTGTTTAGTAATGGGGGCCATATATACTCTCCAAAACTAAATCTAACCTAATTACCCCAGAAATTGAAGAAATGATTGTTTCTGCATCACAATTTAATAGTTCTAGATTTAAAGTACTATAATTTTACATGTCTTTCCATGTTCACACATGCTAAAATTTTTAAAATCAATGTTCTGAAAATACTGTAAGGTATTGCTCTCAGTCCCACATACACACCTATAGATATCAAAATACTAGATTAGGTAATAAAATTTGCCACAAACAAACTTTGGTGTATGAGACTCGTTCTGACATCACAATGAGTGTTAGAAGTAATTGCCATTAGCATCAAGGCATGCCTGCACATGTTTACCCATATTACAAAAGGTTGACATCAAAGTCCCTTGGAAATAACTTGATCTTCAAAGAAGGACTCAATTTTGTACATGATGGCATTGGACATGTGGAAAGTGGAACAACCTCATGATTCTGTTTCTTCTCACACACCGTAAGATTTGTTTGTAACGAACATTATTAACTTATGACCAGTACTTTAATATCAAGTGCATATCTGGGGCTGAGAGAAAGGGGAACACACTATGCTATACTATACATTAAAATTAAATGTATTTAAACATTTGAATATTTAAAAGAATAAAAAAAAAAAGACAATTTAATTCTTCCTAATTGTAAAATTGTTAAATTTATTAAAATTATAGAAATTTTTGAAATATTCTGTTTCATCATCATCATTATTAATGTTAAATTTCTGTAATCATCAGTGTCAAAATTCGTAATTGTTCTAATATATATATATATATATATATATATATATATGTAAGGAATTTTCCCTTATATCCTTGATATCATACTCATTTACTCTAATATGTTTTATTAACATATGTCATCAAGCATGCTTTTTCTATGATTTCAGATGTTTTTCATGAGTAATGTTTTGTTTTGATATTGCTTTGGCTTTTATATTCATTATTCATACTTCCTAATCTAGCTCTTATTTGCTTATTTACATGAGTTTATATATATATATATATATCAAGTGCTTTCCTGGATAAACTAAGGTATGGATTTTTACTTTTACTCAATGTATCTATTCTGGTAAACTCAAATAAATGATTAATTATGATTTAATTATTCATAAAGGACTCCAAATCTCTAATTTGACGTGTGTGTTGAATATTTCTTCAAAAAGAGACAAGTAAAGACCTCAATTTAATTGAGGTAAGTTAGGTTTAGTTTTTTTATATAGGTTCTATCAGTAGTTTCATGTATATAATTTGTTATAATAATAATTAGGTATAAAAATTAGTTTTTATAGAGTTCAAAAGAACTATATAGAATTATATATATATTATAGGTTCATGGTCAGGGAGCATTTGCTTCCCCATCTCTTATAGATTCATGGTCAGGGAGCGTTTGCTTCCCCATCTCTTATAGATCCATGGTCAGGGAGCGTTTGTTTCCCCATCTCATAAATATCCGTGTAACCTTCATAATTTTTCAAACTTGAGGAACCTTAATTGATTATAATTGTTGTAATCATCACTAAAAGTACCAAGACTTTATTTGTGGTGTGTTTAAGATTATTTTTTAACACTCTTATTATCACCTCTGAAAGTATAAATAACATTACCAGTGTTTTGTACTAAAACATTTCAAGTGTAAAGTGCAGTGTTAATCATATTGTTCCTTGACATACAAGGATTTGTGTGAAACAAAAGACATTGATCTAATAAGGTTTTCTTCATATAAAGGACCAAAAATGAAGGTGAAGTCAATTATATACTTTAAAAATTAATAGAATTAAATATTATTGAAATATATATATATTGATTACATCACTATAAAAACATTAATTTATATTGGAAATATTATCTATTATTGGTATTATTTTTGTGTGAATCTTATAAAATTTGTATACTAGCGCAATGAATCAGTGAGTATATGTATAAATTACACTATTTTTATCAAATGAACTAAAAAGGTTTACCAGTTCAATTATATTAAGGTTATTAAACATTATTTCTGTTTTCACCACCACCCTAAATATATATATATATGTATATATGTATATATATATATATATATATATATATATGTGTATATGTATTATATATATAAGTGTTTATTTATTATACTTTATTAAATCATTTTATTAACTTGTTTATTATTTTTCCCACATGTAAGTATAAGTGTGTTTAGAGGATTACCTTTCTATGCTTGAATTCAGGTAAATTATCATTCACCATTAATTGTTCCTCTTAATACTTTGCTTGCATGTGTGGACACTATTATTTGTTCTAATTCTATATATTTTATTTTTTTTGCTTGAGTGTTGTGTCGCATGTTTTCCTACATTTAAGAAGCTTACCTTTTTCCTTTGCACTGGTTGTGTGGTCTCAGAAGAAATAACTTCTCTCTGAATTGCCTATCTATTTATCATCTCATCAATCATTTCTTTTTGGAGTTAGCACTGGTACGTAACACATATTCTTATTTTTTTTAAATTGGTATAAGTTCAGAGACAGTTGTAACTGTAGAAAGTTATTGAAACTTTCCCTTGGGGATATCGTTGTTCCCAAATTGTGTGAGAGCTACATTTTTAGTCAACTTGACCCTCGTAATCAATAATCACCATAACTTTACTTTAAACCCCCAGTTAAAATTATAACATTGGTAGCAGAGCGTAGTTTCTACACTACAGTTCTGTGTCTTTGTTCTGTTGCCAATTGTTGTAAATTGTAAACACTAGCTAACTAGTGAGTATCATTTATATTACGTACCAGTATACCAGTTTAGTTTTATTGGTTTTCTGATTTCTTGTGTGTGTTCCATACTTATATATTAATATCATGTCCACTGAACATTTAGAAACAATGGAAGGAAAGGTAGATACTGAAACTGTTCCAATAACTATGACTTTAAAAACTGACACTAATGTTAACACATCTAATGTTGTAAGTAATCCTTCTACTAGTATTTCCATGCTTTTAACTCAACAAAATTGGGTACCACCAATGACATCATTGGAGTTTTCCCAGTCTAATGTAAATTGGTCAAACACTGTTCAAAGTTCTCTAGCATATCCATTTCCTATTAGTTCTAATATACCTTTATTTACAACTGCAACTTCTAATATTTCAGCTCCTATTGATCCTAGAGTATCTTCTTCTATTCCACCTCTATCACAACAGCAACCATTTACTTTCCAACTGCCAAATATGCCTACACAATCGCTACCTCAGACTCAGCCAATTCAAACTTCACCTACTTATACATTAGTTGACTCAAGGATTATGAATGAACTATTGTCCCAAAATCGAGAACTAATAGCTCAAAATCAGCAGATGCTACAGACATTATCCCAACTAGTTCAGCAACTTGCACTCCAAAAGAAACCTACTAAAATGATCCCTCTAGGTAAATATAAATTGGAAGACGGAGAGACTTTTCCCCAATTTCTCACCAGATTTGAAGAATATGTTAAAACTATGTACCCACAGTCTTCTACAGATGAATGGAGAACTTATCTTGGTTTACATCTAGAAGGACATATTAAGACTGTATATGATCTTTTAATGAAAAATAACTCTGGATATACTATTATAGTCTATGAACTTACACAATGGTTTAATAAATATATTTCAAAGCAAAACAAAACTGATCAGACAAATTTTGAAAATGCAATAATGGATTATAATGAAACCATCCCCTTGTTTGCTCTGCGCTTGCAAGGGTTAGCAGAAAAAGCTTTTCCTACAGCGGAAATTGAAACTTTAATGATCCTTAGAGAAAAATTAATCAATAGTTTACCTCAACATATCCAACAAACAGTAAAATCACATGTCATGATTTGTGAAATGTCCAGAAGAGAGGAAATATCTTGGGATGATTTGGTCAATATAATTGATCAAATCTATACTAATTATCAAACCCAAGAATTACCACAAAGGTCTTATCCTATACAAACTCCAAATAAAGTAACAAATAAAACTACCATCCCAGAATTAATTGATCTAACTAATTTCCAACCTCAAATGACACCACCCCAACAACAATTGGGATTACCAACCCCAAATGAATGCAGTTCCCAATACGAATCTAATAATAATCAATATCCTGTAAATTGCTCAACCCCCTACTTCCTCCAAATTATTTTTCTAATCATCCTAATCAACCTAACTTTTGCTCAAGTAACTGGTCAACAGGATAAAGCGAAAAATGTTCCTTATAAGCAAAACTCTACTTAATAATAATAGAAAATAATAGGTCAAGGAGTCGAACACCTCCTAGAACTTTTGGTAATAACACAAATAGGAACAATAACAATAGAAATCCAACAACAGTGGAATGGATCTCCAAGAACTAACAATAGAAATAACTCCTCGAATGTGACTTGTAATTATTGCAAAAAGCCAGGTCACGATGTTCGAGATTGCCGTTCTCGTCCCTATTGTAAATTTTGTGGGAAAAGAGGACATCTATATAACAACTGTTATCAACGACAAAATAAATGCATTCATTGCGAACAAACCGGCCATATAATCAATAATTGCCCTACTAGACAACAAAAACAACAAGCTCGTGATGACTCTCTAAGTTGTACCGAGTGTGGAGGACCGCACTTAGGTAAAGACTGCCCTCAATATAAACCACCATCCTATTCCCATCAGGGAAACTAATATCCTCTGTGGTGAATGATCCACCCACAGAGTTTAATAATTCCAATTCTCTAGTGGACCTTTCATCACCCAATAGTCAATTTAAACTCCTTCTCCAGAATCTCCAAAGCCCCAAAGAACAAAGAAAGTCATCATCCAACGGATGGATCACCGTTGCTACATCCCCTACATAACCCTAAAATAGAAACTCCAGATATCTCTAACTCTTTGATAGCAATAGCAAGTTACTCCAGAATTACCCTCTATAATAAAACCGCCGATAGAACCATCCTCTATAGACGATTTTACTACATTAACCTCTAATTCTAATTCTCTTACTCCTAAATCTAATTCTTCTATTTCTAATTCTATTATTCAATTTCAT
This sequence comes from Armadillidium nasatum, assembly GCA_009176605.1. Lineage (NCBI taxonomy): Eukaryota > Metazoa > Arthropoda > Malacostraca > Isopoda > Armadillidiidae > Armadillidium > Armadillidium nasatum. The sequence goes on from SEYY01000269.1 coordinate 295,189, forward strand.
ACCTTACAAGTACCTCCTAAAGATACCTTATTAGTAGGTGTGTTTCATAAAAGATTCTAAGCAAGACAAACTACTCACGGCTCTTGTAGATACTGGTGCCGCTGGGAGTCTTATAACCTCCAAAACATATAGTCTCTTAAATTCCCAAAATTATCCATTATTTTCAACCACATATAGTGGTGTACAAGGAATTGGAGGAACGGTATTTCCTGTTTATGGTATTGTAACTTTCCAAGTCCAACTTTCTAGAACTTATATAACTGAAACCACATCCATTCATAGTTGTGGACGATCAAGTTACAAATTATGATTTGATCCTAGGGTATGACTTTTTAAGCCATGAACAGCTATTACCCGACTTAGCCACTAAACAGTTAATAAAAAGAAATAAAAATCATCTTACTATAATCGCCGAAGATATCCGTACATTGCAATCTAGAGATGGAATTGCAATGATAGACAAAGATATTTCTTTGCCACCAAATAAGTGTATCACTATCCCCATCTCTATTGATCATCTAATTTTTAATTATAACACCCTTTTATTATTTACTCCAAATGATTCTAATAAATTTATAATGGATCATATTGTTCTAAACTATTCTCCAGATCAAATTATATACTTATATTGTTTTAATTTTAATGATAATCCAATACATCTTAAACGCGGATATTCTTTAGGTACTTTCTCTATTCTCTCACTAGATTCTTCTTTTTCTTCTATTAATGTAGTAGAGTTGTCTCAGAAACCCCAAACTACTTATCCTGAATGGACGCTAGAATCATTATATGAAGCCTTTGATTTAGGTTCTACTACTCTTACATCAAGCCAAAAAGAACAACTTATCCAACTTCTAATGAAATATCCTACTGCTTTAAGCTTAGGAGATGACGATGTAGGATGTACCTCTATACTTAAACACACAATAGACACACTTGTAGATGACCCAGTGTGTTGTCCAGTAAGACGCTTACAAGGTCCTATTCTTTATGAGGTCGAAAAAGTATGTCAACAATTAGAAGCTGACGGAATAATCAGAAAATCTTATTCACCATATTCCGCACCCGTAGTTCCCGTCAGGAAACCAGATGGAGCTATGCGTTTATGCATCGACTACCGAAAACTCAATGAAGTGACTAAAGGAGACTCTTTCCCTATACCGAATTTGACTGACACTCTATTTAGCCTACAAGGAATGAAATATTTCTCCACAATAGACCTTATTAAAGGCTATTATCAGATCGAAATGGAGGAAGAAAGTATCGAAAAAACAGCTTTCTCTACACCGCTAGGTCATTGGGAATTCATGAGAATGCCTTTCGGCGTTAAAAATGGCCCTGCGACTTTTCAACGTGCAATGCGGTTAGCTTTATGTCACATACCTTGGCAGGAAGTAATGATCTATTTGGACGATGTCCTCATTATAAGCCAGACCTTCGAAAAACACCTTACTATCCTAGAAGAAGTCTTAACAGCATTTATCAAAGCTGGCTTCAAACTGAAACCCTCAAAAACCAATCTCCTAAGGACAGAAGTAAAGTTTTTAGGACACCAGATTTCATACCAAGGTATGATTCCTCTAGAAAAGAACATCAAAGGTGTAAAAGATTTCCCAGTTCCAAAGACCGTTAGACAAGTTAGACAATTTATGGGGCTAGTAAACTTTTACCGACGTCACATACCCCATTGTTCCGAAATAGCCAAACCTCTTTTCGACTTATTAAAACTTACTAAAAACTTCCAATGGACTGATCAATGCCAACAAGCTTTCGAATGTCTTAAAGAAAAACTAACCACCCCACCTCTTATTATCTTATCCAGATAGAACTCCAAACGCAAATCCACTTTTTCTCCATACTGATGCTTCTGGTATTGGTGCAGGTGCATGCCTGAGCCAAATACAGGAAGACATAGACAAACCAATAGCATACATTTCTATGGTATTTTCAAAGGCTCAACGAGCATATAGTACAACTGAACGCGAAGTAGCCGCCATTAGGTGGGCTATACGATCCCTTAAACCATTTTTATACGGGATCCGAGTGATTATTTTCACCGATCACAAACCTCTTCTTTTTCTACACAATATGCCTCTAGTGAACCAACGAGTAGCCAGAACATTGGAAGAATTAAACGATATCGACTATGAGCTCAATTATGTGCCTGGAAAGGAAAATATAGTCGCAGATATCCTTTCTCGAGTTCCATACGAATTGCAAATCCAAAATAATAAGGATACCTATTTACCAGAATTACCCGAAGGGTTTATGATGATTATAATACCTGGAGGAGGTGATTCGCTCTTCCAGTGTTTTTCCCAATTTCTAAATGGAAAATTAGATTTTCACCTATTAATAAGACAAGAGGTTGTCCAAGAATTGCTAGATAACCGTGAAAAGTATCACATACCTACAGGAAGAGAAGCAAAACAAACATTAAAACAGTTACAACTAACTAAATTCCCTGGACAATTGCCATTTACTAATAGTATTGAAGCTTTCTCAAATTTATATCTAGTTCGAGTATTAGTTTACTATAGTAAAGATCATCCCTTACATTTCGGTAATCCCAATTATACAGATATTTGTTGTTTATATTGTATGGGAGGTATTCATTATAACTTATTAAATCCCACTAAATCAAAATTGCCTCAAACAGCTATTGATGCCTTATCTAGTTTCCCAATTTTATCAGCCCCAGTAGTAGTACTTCATTTATTAGACTCCGAAGAGTCCGAAGAAGTAGAGAATGATATTTTAATAGAAAATTCTCCTGCACCATCAATAGTCACAATTGATGGTGAGGAAAGTGATAATTTAGTTGAAATAGAAACTCCTCCAAATTCCATAATTTTTCTCTTTTAATAAACCCACAAGACTCTGTAGAAGTAACAATGACCCATATTATGGAATGTCAATCAAATGATCCAATTCTTAAACGGCTAAAGAATGCCATTAGCAAAAATCAACCCTTCTTAGGTCCCCTTAAAAATTTTTCCTATGCTCGTAATTCTATCTCTATATATAATAATTATTTAATCCACCGAAATAGAAAAGACCATTATCACTATTTAGTCTCATTCAATTTTGCTTTACAGGTTGCTATAATTAATCACCATGAATTTGCCCATATAGGCCAAAATAAGTTATATGCACTTTTAGATTGGATCATATGGCATCCCAAATTAAGACTGATATGTAAAGACATTTCAATGACATGCCACCATTGTCAGCTGGGAAAAGTTTCTAATATTTACCATGCCCCTCCGATGTTAAAGATTAATACTAAATTTCCCTTTGAATTAGTAGCTGTAGACCTATTACAATTACCAAAGTCATCTAAAGGAAATAGTTACATTTTTGTTTTAATTGATCATTATAGTAAATGGATAGCCACAGTTCCCCTTAGATCAAAACATACTTCCCTAGTAACAGCTGCCCTAAGAAATATTCTACCCTATTTGCCATTAATACCCTCCAGACTATTATCAGATAATGCCCGTGAATTCAGAGGTCCTGAATTTGAAGAACTCTTAATACTCCATAATATTAAACATATTTATACCACCCCTTATAACCCATCGTCAAATGGAATCGCAGAAAGAGTCAATCGAACTTTAATCCAATATCTCCGTGGTAACATTACGAGATCCATCAAACTGGGACATTCAACTGTCTTCAGTAGCTCTCATATATAATAATACCATCCATTCAGAAACAAAACGTTCTCCAGCTGAAATAATTTACTCTGAAGCTCATGACACCCGTCCAAACCTTCCTTGGACCCGATTCAACGAATATTGGGATGAAGGAAATACCAACTATAAATCCTTCTCAATCGGCCAAGAAGTAGCTTTAAAATTACAATTGCCTGGAGATCGTACTACTAACAAATTCAAGGATCGCTATCAAGGACCATTAACAATAGTCAAAGTAAATACTAATAACGTAACGTACATAGTACAGTCTATAGAAACGCAGAGATTATATAAAGTCCATCACAAGCAATTGAAGAAATGGTATAGTCCACCCGAATATCTCAAAAATCATCCCTTATTCCATAAATTTTTGACAAAAACGACTCTAAATGACGACAACACAATTGAACGTGTAATACCTCCACCTTTACTTTTGCCTGAAGTAATAGAAAAGGATCTAGGTGGATGATATCCCAATTAGCCCTGATTTAGATGAAACCGTAGACTCAGATGACGATTTTGTCGGATTTGATGAAACTGATCAAATAAATTCTTTATCACAACAACTTTTATCTCAATTACATAACAGTTTACAAATCATTGATAAAATTCATACATCTAAAATCACTCAGTTACCACAATCAATAATAACTCCTAATGCTATTGATGAATCATTTTCTTTTCATTTAAATGAGCTATTTGCTTCTCCTACTAATTTTTCTCCTACTCCTGATTTATTCTCTCTCACAAATGCTTCTAATTCTCCTACTATCTCTACTCATTTTTCTCCTGTTAATTTGAATACTCAAGTCATGTTATCACCAGTTTCTCCACAACAATCTTCTATTATTTCATACACCCCTCTAACTATTACAAATCAGTTAGTTACTGCAGAATTATATCCTGTTAGGAGATGTTTTCGAAGATTATCATCCGAAAATATAATATTCAATTTAGAAGATTCTCAAACTTCTGTTTCTAATAATGTTATTAATGATAGATTAGTCAATTCACCTATAACTCCAACTCTAGACGATTCTTTTCTTAAAGAACATCCAATGCAAACCACAATATCCTCTCCAATTATTTCATCTTCTTCACCTACAACTGAAATCGGTAGTTGTATTATTCATAGTTTTCTACAAACATTTGATGAACAGGGTGCATTTATTCATAGCACACCAACATCTAGTAAAAAGTCTGTTCATTGGGCACCTTCTATAAAACTCGAAGAAATAATAACTCCATGTTCTGATACTGAAACAGTAGCTCAGAGAACAAGGCAGAAGAAACCCCATGTTTCTCCTGAATTGCCTTGGGTCCAAGATACTGTATTAGAAAAACGACGAACTACTAAGCCTTCCATTAAAAAGAGTAAACCTTAAATCTTCCTCAGTATTTCTTTACTACTTAAAGGACTTTTCACCAACCTAGTTTATCCAATGAATATAACTTGAGTTATCTCACAGTTCTAACTTTTACCCTTTTCCCGTCATGTTATGACGAGTGGGGGGGTATGTAAGGAATTTTCCCTTATATCTTGATATCATACTCATTTACTCTAGTATGTTTTATTAACATATGTCATCAAGCATGCTTTTTCTATGATTTCAGATGTTTTTCATGAGTAATGTTTTGTTTTGATATTGCTTTGGCTTTTATATTCATTATTCATACTTCCTAATCTAGCTCTTATTTGCTTATTTACATGAGTTTATATATATATATATATCAAGTGCTTTCCTGGATAAACTAAGGTATGGATTTTTACTTTTACTCAATGTATCTATTCTGGTAAACTCAAATAAATGATTAATTATGATTTAATTATTCATAAAGGACTCCAATTCTCTAATTTGACGTGTGTGTTGAATATTTCTTCAAAAAGAGACAAGTAAAGACCTCAATTTAATTGAGGTAAGTTAGGTTTAGTTTTTTTTATATAGGTTCTATCAGTATGTTTCATGTATATAATTTGTTATAATAATAATTAGGTATAAAAATTAGTTTTTATAGAGTTCAAAAGAACTATATAGAATTATATATATATTATAGGTTCATGGTCAGGGAGCATTTGCTTCCCCATCTCTTATAGATTCATGGTCAGGGAGCGTTTGTTTTCCCAGATTTCCATGGTCAGGGAGCTTTGTTTGTTTCCCCATCTCATAAATATCCGTGTAACCTTCATAATTTTTCAAACTTGAGGAACCTTAATTGATTATAATTGTTGTAATCATCACTAAAAGTACCAAGACTTTATTTGTGGTGTGTTTAAGATTATTTTTTAACACTCTTATTATCACCTCTGAAAGTATAAATAACATTACCAGTGTTTTGTACTAAAACATTTCAAGTGTAAAGTGCAGTGTTAATCATATTGTTCCTTGACATACAAGGATTTGTGTGAAACAAAAGACATTGATCTAATAAGGTTTTCTTCATATAAAGGACCAAAAATGAAGGTGAAGTCAATTATATACTTTAAAAATTAATAGAATTAAATATTATTGAAATATATATATATTGATTACATCACTATAAAAACATTAATTTATATTGGAAATATTATCTATTATTGGTATTATTTTTTGTGTGAATCTTATAAAATTTGTATACTAGCGCAATGAATCAGTGAGTATATGTATAAATTACACTATTTTTATCAAATGAACTAAAAAGGTTTACCAGTTCAATTATATTAAGGTTATTAAACATTATTTCTGTTTTCACCACCACCCTAAATATATATATATATATATATATATATATATATATATATATATATATATATATATATATATATATATATTATTATTACTTTATTAAATCATTTTATTAACTTGTTTATTATTTTTCCCACATGTAAGTATAAGTGTGTTTAGAGGATTACCTTTCTATGCTTGAACTCAGGTAAATATCATACCATTAATTGTTCCTCTTATACTTTGCTTGCATGTGTGGACACTATTATTTGTTCTAATTCTATATATTTTATTTTTTTTGCTTGAGTGTTGTGTCGCATGTTTTCCTACATTTAAGAAGCTTACCTTTTTCCTTTGCACTGGTTGTGTGGTCTCAGAAGAAATAACTTCTCTCTGAATTGCCTATCTATTTATCATCTCATCAATCATTTCTTAGGAATTAGCACTGGTACGTAAAACCTTATTCTTATTATTTTTTTTAATTGGTATAAGTTCAGAGACAGTTGTAACTGTAGAAAGTTATTGAAACTTTCCTTTGGGGATATCGTTGTTCCCAAATTGTGTGTGAGCTACAAATTGGTCAACTGACCCTCGTATTCAATAATCACCATAACTTTACTTTAAACCCCCAGTTAAAATAATAACAATATATATATATATATATATATATATATATATATATATATATATATATATATATATATATATAGGAAAAATGTTCCGACCAGCAGGCATGAGTGATTCTGACTCAGACTCAGATAAGGATTTTGTAAATACATTTCCAACTGAGTATTATGATTCTCTAAATAAAGGATGTGAATATGATAAATCATGTGATGAAAAAGGGTAAGTCAGACTCTTAATTTTTATTAAAAAGAAATAAAAAATCATATAAACATATTGGTCTTTATTTATTAATTTGTTTTTGTACAAAAATACATAATTTTGTAAGTCAGACTCTTAATTTTTATTAAAAAGAAATAAAAAAATCATATAAACATATTGGTCTTTATTTATTAATTT
>SEYY01000269.1:307611-310360 GCA_009176605.1 Armadillidium nasatum
ATACCCAAAAGTATCCTTACTTAAATCATTATCTTATTGCTAGGGTCTGTTGCTATAGGGGTTTATTAAAAACCCTGTATATATATATATATATATATATATATATATATATATATATATATATATATATATATATATATATATATATATATATATATATATATATATATATATATATAATATATATCATTATGACATTATCCTTCACGTGCTGCTTATTTTTCTTTTCATTACTATGTTTATTAAAAGGGATGGAGAAATGCCAAGTTTTTCAGTCTCCTATTTAGCCCATACGCCAAAGTCAGTCGGTGTGTACGTGTGTGTGCGCTTGACACGCGCGTTCAGTGACGATAGTTTTGACGATCAAGAAAAGTAACAAGAGCCAATGTTTATGGTATAAACAACTGAAGTCATTTGACTGAAATAGTGTTAAATTAATAAATGTTGAATTGGAATTGTTAAATTTATTCTTGGTTCCACTAGTTTACTTTAAAACAGTGAAAGCTTGTTAACGGTTTATTGTATGGGATAGCTTATTATTATTATTATTATTATTATTATTATTATTATTATTATTATTATTATTATTATTATTATTATCATTATTATTATTGAAAGATAAATATGGATTTCCAAACTATTTATGATAAGCATAGATCATCTCCTGACTATCTTTCGACTGATTCTGTAAGTAACCTATAATTATTTTAATATAGAAATAATCAAATGACATACATGCAATATATATATATATATATATATATATATATATATATATATATATATATATATATATATATATATATATATATATATATATATATATATATATATATATATATATATATATATATATATATATATATATGGGGGTAAGGTGATTTTCTAATTTAAATAGTGTCAAAATAACCTTTCTCAAGTTTAAGTGTTATACTGTCTGTCATTTTACTGCCCAAGGAATTTATGATTTAAAAAGTAAAATGACATTCACAGATGTTCATAATTTATTTAAAGTAATAAAAATAATAATAAATGTAAAGTTTGGTTTATATTAAAATCATAAGGGGGAAAAGTTAAGATTAATATAATTTTAGAGGTTGACCTACTAAATTTGGAAACTGTTATAGATAAGAGAAAGCAATTTAATTTGGAAAATTGTTATAGATGAGAGAACAGCAATTTAATTTGGAAAACTGTTCAAAATAAGGGAACGGAACAGTATTTGGAAATTTAGAAAACTCTTCAAGATGAGAGAGCAGATTAGTTCAAAGTAAATCAGAAAGTACAAAAAGAGAAAAGTGTGCAAGATCGTAATAATTATGGGATGAAAAGAAGAAACCGAAAGAACTAAAGGGAAAAGAGATATACTGAAAAAAAACAACATGAGAAAGAACTGCTTATCCTTATAGAGTAGTAGGAGAAGGAACTGCTGAATATTAGGAGCGCAGGAAAAGAATTATCTACTGAAATTAATGGTAAGAACAGAGAAAGAACTGAGAACAAAGAAAAGAGAAACAAAAAGAAAAAAGGGTTGGATTGTTTAGTATGTAAAGAAGGGTTACTTTGCCAGATTTAGTTTGCAAAGAAAAGTGGAACTTTAATTGGAAGAGAGAAATAGCTACTGAAGAGGAGAGAAGAAAAAGATTAAGAAATTATAGAAGAAGAGAAATGATTGTAAATTTTGGTTTATATTAAAATTTTAAGTGAAATAATTTAGGTTTAGTATAATTTTAGAGCTTTACCTACTAAATTTTATGATAATGTAAATTAGTAGTTAACATAGTTTATTAATGTATAAATGAACAGCCAATATTAAATAATCAATCATGTAAATATGTATTTAAAAACAAGTAAAATGTTTAATCTTTCTCTGAGGCTTTAAAATTAGAAATAATATTGTAATATAATAATAATAATAATAATAATAATAATAATAATAATAATTAAAGTTTTGTATTTAATTTCCAAAGTTCTGAAAAGTTATTTCTGAAGATTGTTTAAATTTCTAAATTATTCTTGAAAAGTCTACAACATAATTAGAAAGTATATTTATAGTAGTTCCCTAACGTGTTAAGTCTCTGTACTTGAAACATCTTCAGAGGAAGCATCTCTTCACTACAAGAGATGTTCTGTACAACAACCATCACATCGTGTACCAATAAAACTGCCCAGATTCGTACGTCGACATATATTGGTTACACAACGAATAAATTGTCAGATAGGCCATATCAACATCGTTTCAAGCCTAGCAAGATTTTTGCACATTTTCATACAACACATGATATATCAACTATACCATAATATCTCCAGCATTTTACAACATTATAAGCATTGTGTGAAATTCAGAAGTTGAAGATAGTGGAGGCATTCTACATTAATTAAGAACCGTGAACCTCATATTAGTATAAAATTTAATAAATAATTATCGATGAAACAATATTATTTGAATTAATTAAATATATATGCATACTTAAACCAAATCACTCTCATTCTGAATTGAAAAAGACTTCCTTTGAAAATGTCTGAAGTACAGAGACAAAACGCGTTAGGAAATCACTATTAATATATTTTCTACTTCTGTTGTAGATTGTTTTCAAGAATGATCTTAGGGAAATTAAACGATCTTCAAAAATAAATTTTTTAAACTTTGGAAATTAAATGTAAATCTCTTATTAAATCAAAGGCTGATATTGAATTCCTAATTAAAAATAATAATAATAGAATGAAAAATGGTTTCAGCAAAATTCCT
>SEYY01000270.1:0-2500 GCA_009176605.1 Armadillidium nasatum
GTTGACATTTTTTGCAAGATGCCAGAATGGGCGTGAAGAAGAACAGGAAAGATTATTGCGTTTTCTACGAAGAAAAAGAGTTTTTGGTGTTGTAGAGAATAGATTTGCACGGTTTCGGAATGAAATATAAGTTGCATGAGTTTCTGGAGTTTCAAGACGACGGTAATCCCTGAAGGCAGCATCCCTGGGGCGAATAGCACGAGAACAAGCAGAGTTAAACCAAGGTTTGTCAGGCTTAGTAGAAGGGAAAGAATGCGAAATGTACGTACCCGTACCAGTGAGAATCACCTCTGAAATGTGCCCTGCACACTCCGTGAGACTCCTCTAACAGAAGCAATAATCATTCCACTGGAAATCAAAGAAGTATTACAGCAAGTCCGTTTCCTCTCAATAGGAGGTAATCTATCTTGCGGAAGACTTGGAAAGTTTGAAGAGAATGCAGAAAAAGGAAGGTGATCGGAGGAACACTGAGGTGGATAAAGTTTGATAGCATAACTAGAAGGATTAGAAGTTAGAAAATGGTCTAGAATGTTGGGTTCATCTCCAAGGCCATCAGGGATACGAGTAGGTAGCTGCATCAACTGCTTAAGGCCATTTTGGATTGAGAAATGGAAAGCGAGTTCACCGACTGTATCATGAGAACTAGGGGAAAGCCATTGGCGGTGACGAACATTGAAATCACCTAATGTGATTATTTCATAGAAAGGAGAAGGTAGAATGTGATCTGTTTTTTAGTTTAGATAGTCGAAGATTTTAAGATAGTTAGTAGAATTAGAAGATAAATAAACAGAATAAATGAATTTAGTCTTAGAATGGGAAGAAAGTCTAAGACACAAGTTTTGAAATTTGGAAGACTCCAAATTAGAGACGCGAGAACAAACAACATCGTTGCGCACGTATGCACAAAAACCGCCTTTAGCTGAAAATTGAGGATAGAGACAGTAGGAGGAAATAGAATAGGGTTTACTGTCAGAACGCTTCAAACATCTGAGTTTCGATCAAGAATAAGAGGTGAGGTCTAGAAGAAGAGAGGTGATGTTCAACAAAGTGGAAATTGGGTTTAAGACTGAGAAAGTTTCAGAAATTAATGAAAAAATAGACTGTGAATCTGGGCAAGTCGGCTGCAAAGTTCAGTTTTAGCCAACCTCATCGCCGGAGTCCACCAACTCCCAAGTGGTGATGGGGAAAGGGGTGGATGAGGGACTATTATTGGAAGTTACCCATCTGGTCTTCTTCGAGGCTACTGTTGTCGATACCATAATTATTATTTTTTTAAAAGATGTTTGTCTGTAATAGCCTTTATTTTGTATGAAAGGAGAGCCTACTCCGTGAAGAAGAACGTAGAGATAAGCCCGAAATGGTACGTACCATTGGGTACTGCAATGAAATGGGAAGTACCCAAAACATCTCATATACCCAATTTGGTGTATTCTCATCACCTCAGAATAGTTATATATATATATATATATATATATATATATATATATAAATATATATATATATATATATATATATATATATATATATATATATATATATATATATATATATATATATATATATATATATATATATATATATATATATATATATATATATATATATATATATATATATATATATATATATATAATATATATATATATATAATATATATATATATATATATATATATATATATATATATATATATATATATATATATATATATATATATATATATATATATATATATATATATATATATATATATATTAGGGATATTACTGGAATTTAACCTTTCATTTAATTCCGGTTCTGCCCGATCTTCTATTGATATTGCCATATCCTACCGGAACTTAAATCTCGTAAATGACTTACCAATTCATATAATTTATGAGAAAATGTAAAATTTGCAAATATTATTTTGAATTTATTTGCAAACAATTTTTTATTATTATTATTCTTATTATTATTATTATTATTTATTATTCAATAATAATTAATAATAATATTAATAATAATAATAATAATAATAATAATAATAATAATAATAATAATAATAATAATAATAATGATAATAAAAATAATAACGTAAGTAATAATAATAATATAATAATAATAATAATAATAATAATAATAATAATAATAATAATAATAATGATATTATCATTATCATTGTTATTATTATTATTATTATTATTATTATTATTATTATTATTATTATTATTATTTTCATTATTATAATTATTACTTACCTTATTATTTTTATTATCATTATTTTTATTGTCATTATTATATTATTATTATTATTATTATTATTATTATTATTATTATTATTATTATTATTATTATTATTATTATTATTATTATTATTATTATTATTATTATTATTATTTTTGTTATTATTGAATATTCATATACAAAGTCTATATTGCCATTCTGATTGAGCTGATATAATGTAGGATATTACTTATTCAATATTTGCTTTCTCCTTTGGTACCACAGTTTCTGCTGAAGA
>SEYY01000270.1:12500-17500 GCA_009176605.1 Armadillidium nasatum
TTTTAATAATAGTATACTCATGATGAAATAAAATGTAAGGTGTTTTAAAATGTAATAAATAAATGTTGGGTAGATGAAAATTTAGAAAATTTAGAAATAGAAATTGCAAATTTGATGTATACATTATTTAAATGGATAATTTTATTCTTTATAATAGAAAGCTCTCTGAGCCTGATGGTAGCGTCATGGATTTTCATTCATGAGGATGTGAGTTCGAGTCCTTCTCAGACCAAATTTAAATTTTTGTTTTTTGATGATTATTTACATTTGAAATGGAATTTTCGGCTGGAATGTGCCATATGATGTTGTTGATGGAGAAAGTATCTGAAACTTTGGCCAACAGAATGGGGTGAGAAGCTACGTGGTCAAGATAGAAGAAAAGAAACCACGTGGCTCAAAATTCAAAATAGTGGAGATGTAAACAACGGAATTAAATAAAGATTCAAAAGAAAACATGACAAAGATTGAGAAACGAAGACGTCACCGCTGATAGGGAAGATGATTAATTCTGGAAGCATCCGGGCATTCAGAAGAGAAGATAATATGACTATCTGCACTCAAAAAACGGGTGGGAATGCTGCTTCTCATGCCTCCGTGCACTTCAAGGAAACCCACCAGAAATGAGCAGGGAGGTCTCCAACCTCCAGAAACCACACTCAGAGAAAGGAAATTCCGTCTTCCAAAACCCCTCAGGAAAAAGTGGGAGAAACTCTGAAATCTCTTGGAGGGGTCATAGTTTTCCCTCTAAAACCCCACAACTTGGTGGCAACGCCATTAGATGGAAAATGATGAAGAAGAAAAACGGTTAATGCTCAAAAATGAGCACAGATGAAGATTTTGAGAAAAATGAGGTGCTAGGCCACACCACCAACCCATTAGTGGGTGAAGGGGAGAGTGAGAGTTAATATACACCTCCGGGTGGGGTTGAACTCAAAAAAGTGGTCAGGAAAAAGGTTGAAAAAATGGAGTGTTGTGGCTACGTCACCCTGCTCTAAGGGGGTAGAGGGGAGGGAGTGAGAGTATATACTTTCGGATGGGGTTGAATCATCTGAATGGAGTCAGTAAAGAAGCTGAAAAATAGAGTGCTGTGGCAACTCCGTTACCTCCTTAGTGTGGTAGGGGGGATGGGGAGAATAGACCACTGTGGGACTGGGTTGATCCCTCAAAAAAGGAGTCAGGAAAGAGCCTGGGCCTGCAACATTGCAGAGAATGGCTAGAGCTAGATTTGCAATTGCAAATCAAAGGCAGACTTGCCATTTTGGCAGCGAAAAGTTCTTCCTGTGCTGTTATATATATATATATATATATATATATATATATATATATATATATATATATATATATATATATATATATATATATATATATATATATATATATATATATATATATATATATATATATATATATATATATATATATATATATATATATATATATATATATATATATATATATATATATATATATATATATATATATATATATATATATATATATATATATATATATATATATATATATATATATAGTACTTCTATGTTTTGAAGCCACTGCCTAACGTTGAGGAAAGATCTTTCACTCGTTACATCATAAAGAAGAAGGACTCCGTCAGCTCTCCTGAAGTAGGATTTTGTTATGCTTCTGTATTTCTCTTGTCCTGTTCAGAAAATTTTCTTATAAATAATTTAAATAATAATAATAAAAAAAAAACATTTACTTTTAATTAAGCAGCAAAGGTAATATGAAGTTCTATTCATCAAACCAAATTTATTTATCATATTAACACTATTTATTGGTAAAAACAGAAAAAAAAGAAAAACAATAATTATTATTATTATTATTATTATTATTATTATTATTATTATTATTATTATTATTATTATTATTATTATTATTATTATTATTATTATTATTATTATTATTATTATTAAATTAATAATAAAAGGAAAAGTCAGTTAAGCGATATAAAAGACGAAAGTTCGTATTTAAGGATACTATGAATGAAAAGCGCACAATTAAAAATAACAAACACACAGACGAACACACCAGCAACTTACAAAAAGAAGAAAAAACCTTCAAGAAGAAAAACAATATGAAAACGAAAAGTAATAAAATTATTTAAAAAAATTATAAAGAAAGTTTTTTGCTTCTTTTTGTAAATTGCTGGTGTGTTCGTCTATGTGTTTGTTATTTTTAATTGTGCGCTTTTCATTCATAGTATCCTTAAATACGAACTTTCGTCTTTTATATCGCTTAACTGACTTTCCTTTTTACTCTTGTTCATTAATCTAGCTTGAGGAGGATCTCCTGATGATTGAGATCGAAAGCTCGCGAATTTTAATATATAATTAACTTATTATTTTACTTAATATTCTTGTTTTTTTAGTGTCTTACTTTTTAATGTTTTAATTCGGCGTTTATATATATATATATATATATATATATATATATATATATATATATATATATATATATATATATATATATATATATATATATATATATATATATATATATATATATATATATATTACCTTGGTGGTCAAAAGTCAGAAACCAACTAATTACCACCAGAGTTGGGAAAATACTGTGAATCTGGTCAAGTTAAAGACCGACATGTCCCGATACATGAAGTTTGGAGGTGTGTAAGCCAAAAGAAATTGGGAAACCAGATAAAGGGAGTGTGCTCCAGACTTTACCAGTAAAGTACATGTAAGAGTGAGTAATCAGTTAAGTCTGGAGTCAGAGAATTGGAAAGAGAAAGGCGTGTCGCATGATCCCTTCTTAATGGAGGGGGCATGCGACGGGAGAGTTCAGAAGAGCAATGTTCATTGTAATATCGATAGTACAGAGAGAGCAATAGACGAAGCAGTTCGACGGGCAGAAAGAGACGAGTGAATTAATGGGAACAGAAGAGTTGATAAGACGAAAAGCTTTAGACTTCACCTCTTCAAGGAGAGCTATATGAGTTGCACCACCCCAGATGTGTAAGACATAGTCAATGTAAGGGTGAACAACATCCCTAAAAAGAGAAAAAAACTGGGATGGCGTGAAGAAAGTACGAAAGATCCTCAAAATAGCCATCCTCTTATAAGCTTGTTTAGAAAGAGAAGTAATGGGATCCTTCCAAGAAAGATCACGAGAAAAAGAAACTCCGAGAATATTATGGACAGATAATGGTTTGAGTAGAGTGTTTTCAAGGAAGACGTAATAGTTGTATTTTCTCTGAACCCATTACAAATACTAGAAATATCTGAAATTAGTTGCTTCAATGGCTACCCTCCTTGCATCTATTAACTGCTGTTGGGAGCGGCGTCTTTCAAACTGAAAGGAGTATTAAAGGGTGGAGTCCTCGGCATAGGAGTCGATAAGTATTGAAGTAATAGAGAGAAGGTTATTAATGAAAAACAGAAAAAGTGTTAGGGATGGGACAGATCCTTGAAGAACATCACTATTAATTTATTTAAAGGATGAACGGTGAACGTCTACAAGAGCTGCTATAGAAAAATCAGAAAGAAAATCAGAGAGACGACCGCAAAGAAAGAAGTTTATTTTCTGAAAGAGGGAAGTTTGGAAATCAAAGCTTTGTGATAGACTCTGTCAAAAACTTTCGATATGTCCAACGCGACAGCAAAATATTCACCAAAATGCCGAAGAATGAAGGATCAAGAGTCAGAGGGAAGGGAAAGAAGATCATCAGTAGTGCGTTTTTTTACGAAAGCCACACTGGCTGTCATAGTAAGGTTAGAAGACTTGAGATATTTCCAAATCTTCCTGTTATAGATACAATCTAAAGCGTTAGAAATGTGAATGAGCATTTAGAGTGTTGAGAGGGGTCCCTCTTTTTCAGCAAAGGCTGAATGAGTGTTTGTTTCCAATAGGTTGAAGTAAAAAGACAGAAAAAATAGTTTACCAAGGCAGGGCGCAAACTCAGAAGAACAAGTTTTGATAACTACAGGAAGGATATCATCAGGACAGTAAGCCTTCTTAGAATTAAGCTCAGGCAGAGCAGAAATGACGCCTTTGGAAGAAATTACAATTTTAGGACTAAAAGAGTTGGGAGGGGTTCAAGGAGTAGGAAAAGCTCCCAATTCGTCTAAGGTTGAATTAAAGGCAAATGCTGAGGGAAGAGATCAGCTCCAAAAATTCAAAACAGCAGTTGTGCAATCAGAATATACAAGATGATGGAAAAAGGAAGAAGCAAAGATAGAGTTGATATTTTTTAAAAAGAAAGGGCTTCAGGAAGTTATTGCGATTTATAGGAAGAGAAGATTGGTGTTACGAAGAATACATTTTGCTCGATTCCGGTATGAAATAAATGTTTCGTGAGTTTCTGGAGTTTCAGGATGACGGTAATCTTTGAAGGCAGAATCGATGCGGCGAGCATTATGAGAACAAGATATGTAGAGTTAAGCCTAGGTTTGTTAGGTTTAGTTGAAGAGAAAGAATTCCAGAGAGAATCACCTAGGTTATGAACCACATTTCAATGGACCCCTCCCACGAAAACGGTAATCATTCCATGGGAAATTAGAGAAGTACAACAGCAAGTCAGACGAATTAGCAGCACTAAAGTGAAAGAAAGGTTTCATTGCCGCAGGCGGGGGACGTTCTTGGGAAAGACTTGGAGACAAAACAAGAAACAGAGATAAGATGATAAGTTTAACAGTGTAAGGAGAAGGATAATAAGTTAAGAAATGAACAAGTATGTTGGTTCATCACCAAGACGATCAAGGATACTAGTAATGAGTTGTACTAACTGCTCAAGGTTGTTCTTAATAGAAAAGTGGTAGGCGAGTTTACTAGATGGATTATAACAACTTGATAAAAGTCATTGGCGGTGGTGAAATGTTGAAATCACTTAATATGATGATTTCAGAGAATGGAATAGAGGTAAGAATGTGTTCCATATTGGAGCTAAGATGGTAGAAGAATTTTGTTCTTTCCATAATGTTAATTTTATATTTACATTGTAATAGCAATAGTTCCGTAGAGCTAGG
>SEYY01000270.1:22500-47500 GCA_009176605.1 Armadillidium nasatum
TGATTCTCTCTGGCATGGAGGCATACATTCCATATTCTTTCCCTTCTACTAAACCTAACAAACCTTGGTTTAACTCTGCTTGTTCTCGTGCTATCCGCCGCAGGGATGCTGCCTTCAGGGATTACCGTCGTCTTCAAACTCCAGAAACTCACGCTACTTATATTTCATCCCGGAATCGTGCAAAATCTATTCTTCGTAACACTAAAAACTCCTTTCTCCGTAGAAAATGCAATAATCTTTCTGGTTCCTCTTCTTCACGTTCTTTCTGGCATTTTGCAAAAATGTCAACTCTAACTTTGCTTCTTCCTCTTTCCCTCCTTTAGTATCTTCCGACGGCACAACTGCTGTTTTACCTTCTTCTAAAGCTGAACTTTTTGCTCAAACTTTTGCCTCTAATTCAACTTTAGACGATTCCGGAGCTATTCCTCCTCCTTCAACCCCCTCTAACTCAATTATGCCTAAAAATTAGAATTTCTTCTAAAGATGTCATTTCTGCTCTCTCTGAGCTTAATACTAAGAAGGCGTACGGTCCTGATGGTATTCCTCCTGTGGTTCTCAAAACTTGTGCTTCCGAGCTTGCACCCTGCCTTGGTAAACTATTTCGTCTTTGTCTTTCTACTTCAACCTTCCCTTCTTGCTGGAAACGTGCGCTCATTCAACCTGTGCCGAAGAAGGGGGACCCCTCTCAACCCTCCAACTACCGTCCCATTTCTTTAACCTCCGTTCTCTCTAAAGTTTTCGAATCTATCCTTAACAGGAAGATTTGGAAACATCTCAATTCTTCTAATCTTATCTCTGATCGCCAGTATGGCTTTCGTAAGAAACGCTCTACAGGTGATCTTCTTTCCCTTCTCTCTGACTCTTGGTCCTCCGCTCTTCGGCATTTCGGTGAATCTTTTGCTGTCGCGCTGGACATATCGAAAGCTTCGATAGAGTCTGGCACAAAGCTTTGATTTCTAAACTTCCCTCTTTCGGTATCTATCCTTCTCTCTGTGATCTTCTCTCTAATTTCCTTTCCGGTCGTTCTATAGCAGCTGTTGTAGACGGCCACCGTTCATCCTTTAAATCTATTAATAGTGGTGTTCCTCAGGGTTCTGTCCTATCCCAACACTTTTTCTACTTTTCATTAATGACCTTCTCTCTATTACTTCATCTCCTATCCACTCCTATGCTGATGACTCCACCCTTCATTATTCCTTCCATTTTGAAAAACGTCCCATTTTGAAAGCAGTTGATAGACTCGAGAAGGGTAGCCTTGGAGCAACTAACCTCTGATCTTTCTCGTATTTCAAATTGGGGCAGAGAAAACATGGTTGTTTTCAATGCCTCAAAAACTCAGTTCCTCCATCTCTCACCACTCGACACAATCTTCCACACAACTATGATATCTTCTTCGAAAACACACAACTCAAACCTTCATCTGTCCTTAATATTCTTGGTGTTTCTTTTTCTCGTGATCTTTCTTGGAAAGATCACATTACTTCTCTTTCTAAACAAGCTTCTAAGAGGTTGGGTGTTCTGAGGCGCCTTCAGAATTACTTCACGCCACCCCAGTTGCTTGCTCTGTATAGGGGTGTTGTTCGCCCCTGTATGGAGTATGCTTCACACATCTGGGGTGGTTCCACACATACAGCTCTCTTAGAGAAGGTGGAGTCTAGGGCATTTCGTCTCATCAACTCTCCTGCTCTTACTAACTCTCTTCAATCTCTTTCTGCCCGTCGAATTGTTGGGTCACTCTCTCTTTACTATCGCTATTACAACGGACACTGCTCTTCTGAACTCTCTCGTCGCATACCTCCTCCATTGAGAAGAGCTCGTGCGACACGCCTTTCTACACATTCTCATCCTTTCTCTGTCCAACTCTCCGACCCCAGACTTAACCGCTATGCTCAATCTTACATATACTCTACTGGTAAAGTCTGGAACACACTCCCTTCATCTGTTTTCTCAACTTCCTTTGACTTGCATTCTTTCAAACGCCGTGTATCTGGACACGTCGGCCACCATCGACCATGATAATAGATCTTTCCCAACTCCGGTGGAATTTGGTAGGCCTCTGGCCTTTGCCCACCGGAGGAGACATAAAAAAAAAAAATATATATATATATATATATATATATATATATATATATATATATATATATATATATATATATATATATATATATATATATATATATATATATATATATATATATATATATATATATAATCACACCGTATCTTCTGAGCGAAAAAAAAATATGTAAAGGTTATATTTCTTTTGTTACTGTTAATGTGTTTATGTTTTTGTGAAGGAAAGTGGTGGTGGGTATGAGAGAGGTTGCTTGGGGGTATTTGAAAAACTTGTTTGAATGGTAAAGTATCTAATTTAATTAAAAACTAAATATTGTACATTTTCGAAACTGATGAAACAGCTTGCAGAACATGGGAAGATGCGAACTTTCAATTGTTTTGCAATTATTATGAAGTAAACATCGACATTAATTGGCAATAAAATGAAAATGTCGTCATACTGTTTAGCAAATCTGCTAGATATGAATAATTAGAAAATTAATATTCTCAGTGCACCTTTAATTATGTATATATATAATATATATATATATATATATATATATATATATATATATATATATATATATATATATATATATATATATATATATATATATATATATATATATATATATATATATATATATATATATATAATTTTATTTTGATTTCTTAATTAAGTGAGGTAAAAAAAGTAAATCTGGCCCCCTTCTTTGGTCTACTAATTAGTGTCAGTTGTTTTCAATCTTTGGTCATTGGAAAGTTTTTATAGTGTCCGAAAGGGGTTTGTTTTTTTTTGTTTTTTTTAATTAATGGAGCTCATAGTCATGTTAGAATCAAAATAGAAAGTCTCTAGGCAGTACAAAGTGGAATATTTGAAGTTTGGATTTGTTCCATTGCCAAGTAATTATCAGCAGCAATTATGTATTCTCTGCGAAAAAGTATTTACAAACGAAGTTATGAAACCATCCAGGCTTTCTGACCATGTAAGAAAAATGCACCCTGATAAGGTAAAAGAAGACTTGCCTTATTCTAAAGCACTCCGAGATAAACATCATAATAGAAAGTCCATTCAAACAACACTTACTAGTGCTACATCGAAAATTGATGACGGTTTAATCTGCTTAATCTCAAAAATGATTACCAAATCCGATGAGCATCGTACCATAGATGAAGAGCTACTTTTTCCAGCTGTAGAGGAGGTACCTCGCACTGTCGTGCATCATCCTTTACCAAGCCAAATTGTTTAAGCAATTTCTCTTAGTAATAATTCTGTTCACAGAAGGATTGATGAGATGGCCGATAACATTGAAGAAACCTTATGTAAAATACTAAAAACTTAACAATTTGTTTTACATTTAGACGAGTCTACTCTGCCTGACAATAATCATTACTTTATGGTTATTTCCGTTTTATTGAGGATTCGAAAGTTGTTCAAGAGATTCTTTTTGCAGAAGAGCTTGAAACACACACACACACACACACACACACACACACACACACACATATATATATATATATATATATATATATATATATATATATATATATATATATATATATATATATATATATATATATATATATATATATATTTATATTGGACCTATACCCTTTATATATAAGAACGTAAACATCCGCATCCGCGGATGTGAAAAAAAGACATCCGCATCCGTTGATATTAAAAATTTGACATCCGATACATCACTAATATATATATATATATATATATATATATATATATATATATATATATATATATATATATATATATATATATATATATTATATATATATATATATATAATAATATATATATATATTTTCGTTGCATTTTACTGATCACTGATCAGTAAAGTTTAATATGTTGAGAGGCAGCCATGAAAAGATTTTCTTCTCCTCGCTACAAGCTTTTGCGCCAATATATATATATATATATATATATATATATATATATATATATATATATATATATTATATATATATATATATATATATATATATATATATATATATATATATATATATATATATATATATATATATATATATATAAATATATATATTCTCTGGTACAAAAATGGCAAGGGGTATCCAAATTGAATCCTGAATTAAAGGATGATATGTCTCCCTTCACATCATTTGAATGTATATATGTTACTGGAAATAGAGAAATGTAAAGAAGAAGATATTCTAGGTTTTGCTAATAGAGTATATGTAAGACATAGCAAACTGCTTATGTCTGGTGGTAAGCGAGTAGAGAAGTAGATTCTGAACCATTTTTGCTCCATTTCTCTACTTTTAGTATAGTTTAGAATATAATATAGTTCAGAATATAATTCCCACTTCACAATATATCCTAATGCTCTAACTCAGAGTGCATTTTAAATAATATGTTTATACTAGTATGGAATATTTTTTATTTTATTTTTATATTTTATTTTTATTTTTATATTTAGTAGCTCAGTCGATTGAGCACTCGTTATAGCAAGCGAGAGGTCCAGGGTTCGAGGCCTGGCCGGAGCGGCAAATGTGAGCGATTTCTCCTTGCGCTTAGCTCCGAATGACTCAGTCGTTAAACGAGTACATCAGTGGAGTGCTCTTGCCACTGATGGGAATAATCTCCGGCATCCGCGATAGGCCTGGCCCAGCCCATCCTGAAACCCAAGAATCTTCCTCGAAAAATCCCACTGACAGGACGAAAGTCCTTTAAGGGAAGGTGAAAAAAAAAATTAGTACATCCACATTTATTTAGATATTTTTAAAGCATAGTTTTACAAACTTTTAAATAATATAAAATTTTGATAGATGTTAAAACTAGTGTGAAATAAATTTTTATATTTTCGGAACTGATTGTTTATCAAACTAAAGTCACAAAAATGATCTAAAAGTTCAATATAATTAAAATGTAATGTAGTTTATTTCATTAAATGAAAAATAGTCAATGTGACATAGGACTTTTTTTTTTTTTTTTTTTTTTTTGATCCCTTATTGCAGCGGTTCCCAATCTTTTTTTCCTTCCGTACCCCTTCATAATGTTCCGTACCCGCTCGTGCACACACAAATTCAATATATATATATATATATATATATATATATTATATATATATATATATATATATATATATATATATATATATATATATTATATATATATATATATATATATATATATATATATATATATATATATATATATATATATTTTATATAAAAATAATATAATTTCGTAATTTGATATTCTGTAATCTATATTGTATTAATTTTTTCCTTTTACATTCTTTTTAAATTAATCCATATATTTTTTGTGTACCCCCAGGGGTACGCGTACCCCTGGTTGGGAACCGCTGCCTTATTGGATACGCGGAGGAGTGCTTGAAAGGGCACAAATCAGGAGATTTTCCATCTCCAATCTACTTCGTTGCTTCATTTTCGTTTGCAACAAATTAGAAAAGCCTTTTTCACAGAGATGTACTGAGAAAAGTGGAAGTAAAGTATGCCAATTTTGGATAGGAATAGTACATCTTGAGCCAATTTCAGTGATTGATTTCTCATCGATTTTCTTAAGAATCATTTTTCAGCTCCGGAAATTCATCTTGACAATCATCAGGAACTTTTTCAACTGACAATTTATTCTGATTATGCATTAAATGAAGCTCTTCGCCACTCAGTTCAGGAAAATAGTGGCTAGAATTATTTTCTAATTCTGCCAATGTCGCACAATTTCATATTTTGCAAATTCTGGAAGAGCTTGTCTTTCATCGCCATCAACAAGAATAGATAACGATTTCTCATACATTGCAAAATTTTTTATCCTGAACTTTTTCCTCCAATTTTTTGAGCTTGCGCATGAAAGCTCTAAAGGCATCTATGAAATTTATAATGTTTGTATCTCTTCCTTGTATTTGAATAATCAGTTTATTCAGCTGCTCAAAAATATCACCTACATAGGCAAGGCATATGATCCAGGCTGAAAATTCCATTTTACCCTGAGCTTCAAAAATATAATTGGAGCTTATTTCTAAGCTCAAATACTGGCTCAGTTAAATTTCCCCTTGAGTGTCATCCCTACATTTATATAGAAAACAAGCCATTCACAGAGGTCATCAATATCAATACACAATTGCTTGAATAGCAGAATTAAAAGCTTTCACAAAATTCAAATTTTGAATTGTTTGATCCAAAACCTTCCCAAATTTGGCTGGAAGTGTTTTTGATTCCAATGTCTGAAAGTGTGTCATCCAAGAAATGCTTTTATCTTTGACGCTCGCTTACTTACACAAACTTGAAATCCTGATCTTCTCTCTAACATATCTGGTGCTCCATTTATCCAATACCCATGCATATTATTGAACATATATTGCAAACACCAGCAACTGGGAGTACGATCTCACATCAATCGATTCAACAAAAATTAAAAATAAACGAAACGCTTCAGACCTATCACTTGCACAACATGATCCTTGACGTCATTAGTCATGTCGCGGAACAATAATGTTTAGTAGTGAAACTTCTGCAAGGTTTATCCAATCCATTTCCCAAATTTGAAAGCGAAAAGTTTCATCAAAGTTTTTCCCAATTCTATGAGATTCTTTTTCTTTTGTTTTCTTCAATGCAAGTAGAATAACCTATTCGTTTAAAATAGAAATAAGCTACAATTTTATTGATTTTAATAATCTGCAGGTCTTCATACTTGCCCAACAGTAGTAGTTCCAATTCCCTCCTTCCTTCATGGAACAGCAAAACTCCCCTCAGGCTGAGAACTCAATGACTAGAGAGTCCAGAAGAGCAGTATCAGTTATAATAGCCGTATTATAATGATAGATAGGGGCAACAGCTCGAAGGTTGCGGAGTATTTAGAAGATGTTTATAAGCTAAAAGCTGATGAGTGGATAAACTTTAAATTCAACAATTTCCAAACAAGATGTAAGAATGAAGCCATCAATGTTGATTGAAGTACAAGTTCCCAATGTTCCTAAAATCCCATAGCCTCTAAGAATCCTTTTTGATGAAAGGTAATATGAACCTTACTAGAAACATCACGAAAATAAGGAAATTCCAAAAATATTAAGTACGGAGAAGGTTTGAAGTTTGTTTATTTTTGAAAATGTAATTGTGAGTATATGTCGCGTACGTAAATAAAGTAATTGAGTTTTTAAGGTATTGGGAAAAAGAAGTTTTCTGTTACGCAATTTGAAAAATACAAGAAAGAACAAAGATCAGGTACTCCAACCTAGTGGGATGCTTTGCAAAAGAAAAGAAGTAATGGAATGTAAAGTCATTGAAAGGTGAGACGTGTCTGTCTACACCGACCACTATATAGTGACCAAAAAAAATCTTAAGAGGTTAAATTTTAAAATTTTCATCGATGAAAAGCAGAAAAAGAGAGCAGGAAACAGAATATTGAGGAAAATTACCTAATTTGAAAAATGAGACGTGTCCGTCTACAACGACCTCTATAGAGTGACAAAAAAAATCTGAGAGAAGTTTCGATACCGGAAGAAATAAGCTTTAAAATCAAAACTTAGTAAGACACTTTCTAAAACTTCCATTTGTTCCAAAAAAAAGGGTGATCTCTCTCAACCCTCTAACTATCGTCCAATTTCTCTAACTTTAATTTTCCAGAGTTTTCAAATTTATCCGTACGAGATTATTAGAAACATCTCAATGTTTCTAATCTTACATCCGATCGTCAGTATGGATTTCGTGACCTTATTTTCACTTCGGTGAATCCTTTGCTGTGGCGGTAGACAAAACGAAAGCTTTCAGTAGAATTTGACATAAAGGTTTCATTTCTGAACTTTCCTTTTTCGGAATTTATCTTTCTCTCTATGCCCCTCACTGATTTTCTTTCCGGTCATTCTACAGCATCTATAGTAATCAGTCACCATTCATCTCTTAAATCTATTAATATTGGTGTTCCTTAGGAGTTTGACCTATCATGAACTCTTTTCTACTTTTCATTAATGAGTTTCTCTCTGTTAATTCAACAACTATCCACTCATATCGAAGACTCCACCCATCATTACTCCTTTCATTTACAAAGACATATTACACAACAACAATAAACTAACGATAGGAGGAAGTCCTTGATATAACTAACCTTTGATCTTTATCAAATTCCTAATATAGGAAGTGAACACATTGCTGTTTTTCATGCCTCAAAAACTTAGTTTCTTGATTTTTATAATTCCACACAATTATAAAGCCCTTGGTAAGCAGCATTTAAATTCTTCCACTGTCTTTAATATTCTCTCATTTTCCTTCTTTCTTGGTCTTTCTTGAGAGGATCATATTATTTAATTTTCTTAACAAGTTTCAAAGAGGTTGTGTGCTCTGAGGCACTTTCAGAGTTTCTCACTTTTTATATAGATGTTGTTTGCACTTAGATGGACGATTGTGCCTCACATATATCGGATGGTTTCACTAACACAACTCTCCTTGAAAGGGTGCAGTCTATAGTTTTTCGTCTTATTTTAACTCTCACTCAAATTCTCCATCATCTTCCCACAGTTGAATTGCTGCCATTATCTTAATTCTATTGCTTTTACAACGAACACTGCTTCTCTTAGTTCTTCAACAGCATTCTTTTTCCACTGAGAAGGGCTCGTTGGACACGCCTTCCACACAGTCTTAACCTTTCATTTCTCAACTCTTTGACTGCATTCTCAACTGCTATGCTTGATCTTACATTTACTTAACACGTAAACTCTTAAAGGTAAATCTGGAATACACTTTTTTTTCCTATTTTAAAAAGTTCCTTTGATTCGCATACTTTCAAACGCCGTGTATCGGAACATGTTGGCTTTTGATTTGGCTTCTCCATAAAATTTCTAATCTATGGTAGGTACTGGTAGGCCTCCGGCCTTTGTTCACCAAAGCATATATATATATATATATATATATATATATATATATATATATATATATATATATATATATATATATATATATATATATATATATATATATATATATATATATATATATATATATATATATATATATATATATATATATATATATATATATATATATACCTAGAGTTGAGGCGGGGCTGCTGATAAACACTCCTTGATAAATTCTTGTGATAAAAGTAGTCTTACCAACTGCTGCGTCTCCCGCCATCACAATTTTGTACGTTCGATCTGGAGTTCTTACATTCTCTAGGCTATCACTGGGCCTTATATATATATATATATATATATATATATATATATATATATATATATATATATATATATATATATATATATATATATATATATATATATATATATATATATATATATATATATATATATATATATATATATATATATATATATATATATAATAATAAAAAAAAAAAAAAAAAATAATATATATATATATATATATATATATATATATATATATATATATATAATATATTATATATATATATATATATATATATATATATATATATATATATATATATATATATATATATATATTTATATGGTGCTGGTTTATTCAAATTCAAACATAATTTCCTGCGAAATACATGTTAAGCTTTGAATTTCGTAATTTTATCTTATTTTGGCTTAAAATCTCTCCCTACGACTCTAATATTCTTGTTTTTGTTATCTTGTTATTTTATAATCACGACCAAATTCTGAGATTCTATTGTTTAAGGTATTTATTCTCATTATCCTCTGGATAAAGTGGCTGGATTTCTCGCATATTGACCGTGGTGGTTATGTAGGTAAATTATTCGTTATTCTCAACCCTCTTAAATCCTTAATTATTGAATCATATATTTCAAATCATCTTCACCAATTCTTGAACAACGTTGATCACTCTTTATTTGGTAACTCAGAACAGAGCCATATATTTTTAATTTTTTAGTTTCAATACGATTTAACCACCAGTTCATCCTATATTTCAATGTTTTCTTTTGTACTTATCTGGTTGATTGAATGGAAACATTTCTTTGCTAATTTTCCATGAATGATTCTTGCTTTGATATGAAAAATGCCTTAGATCTTAACAGAAAAAGAGAAAAGGGTGAGGACCGGCTGTTTGAACAAATTTATCCTTTCTTCTACCAGATTTTTCTCTCTTCACAATTCTTCACACGTCTCCACAAGTTATCCTTTCATTCGGGTTAGAGGTAATGGTTATCGGAGAAGGAACACCTATTGTTTTACAGTCTTTGCTAATTTCAAATCAACCCAACAAGTTCCACCTAACGCAAATTTCGAAGGTGAGCACAGATGTGAGCTTTAAAGTATTGAGATTAAATTCGGTAGGAAACACAGAAGATGGGAAAGAATTTCACTAAACAGAGGTGGCTGAAATGGAAGAGGGCACCACAGCGGACAAGCTTGGAGTTGCCTATGTCCACAAAAAATTTATGTGCAGACAATGCAACCCTTGTGCTATGAGGCTGCCGTAAAGCTAGAGGTTTACGATTGGAAAGTTCCCTCGAGCATTTTAGGCTGTAATACCTATGGAAAGATAAAGGTTCAAGTAAATTAGAAAGAGAGGAATAATTTATAAGTCTTTAAGGCCTTTGACTCAACCCTATCCAAAAGACGAGTGAAACCTGAACCACCCCAGATATGAGAGCAGGACTCCATACAAGGGGGAATAAAGCCCTTCTGTAATTGGAAGAACTGCGAAGTAGAAAAATATTCTCACAGTCTAAACAGAACTCTCAGCTTCTCTGAGGCCTCCCTAGCAACCATTGTTATATGAGGTTTCCAAAACATTTTTGTGTATGTGAAGGCCAAGGATGTTTATACTGTCAAAAGGAGAGAATTGAGACCCATCGAAAGAAATAGGAAGTGTCTTTTGAGATAGAGATTTCAAGAAGTTGAGTTTTAAAGAGTTGAATTTTGCGTGGTTGAGACGATCTTACCAGGAAATTCTATCTAGATATCTGCAAGAATGGAATCGGAAAGATGAAGACGAGAGACAACTCTACATGCATAGGAAGGAGCAGAAGAAAGGAGGATCGAGTCATCGGTATATGAATGGAAAGGGTTAGATGAGCAGCTGAAAAGATCATTAATGAAAAGCAGGAATAGAATAGGAGACAAGACAGAAACCTGAGGAACACCACTATTGACTAGAAATGAAGAATGACAGCCAAAATGAAACAATTAAAAAGAAAACTAGACATAAGGAAGCAAAGAAAAGGAGGAAACCCAATGGAGGAGAATTTGGAAAGCAGTAACGCATGCCATATCCAGCAAATGCCTTAGATATGTCAAGCGCCACCACACAAATCTTCCCAATGCCCCTAAGGGTATAAGACCATAAATCTGTGAGGTAGTAAAATATATCACCAGTAGACCTTAAACGTCGAAAGCCACACTAGTGATCAGAAAAAGTGAATGGGATTCCAGATGATCTAAAAAAAGAGAGTTGAGAAGGGTTTCAAAGATTTTTTTTTTTAAATTAAAAAAATATACATAGGGCAATAGTTAGAATGATCAGAGCGACTATCTTTCTTCAGAATAGGTTGCATTAATGCCCACTTCCAATAATGAAAGAAAGTACTAATATTAAGGCATAGAGAGAAAAGTTGAACGAGAGACGGAGCCAGCTCAGAAGCACACTCCCTTAAAACTTGGGGATTAATGCCATCATGACCTCTCGCCTTCCTAACGTTCATAGATTTCAGAAGCCCATGCACCAGATGAAATGTAATCATAAGTAAAGACATGGTACATTTGAGGAGAAGAAGTAGGAGGAGGATTGCCAGAATCGTCCAGGGTGGAATTAGAGGAGAACTGGAGGACGAAGAGATTAGCCTTTAAAGCTGGAGTGTTAGCAACAGAGCCATCAGAGCGAATAAGAGGAGGAAAGGAAGATTTCCAGAAGTTGTTAGAGATGTTTTTGACAAGAATCAGGAAAGGCTTGTCAGTAGGAGAGTTTAGGAGTTCAGTACACGTTCGTTTGATGAAAGTCTGCTTTGTTCGTCAAAGAAGATCCCTGCAACGATTCAGAGCTGAATGAAAATTAGCAAAGATGATAGGAGAAGGATAATTTTTCAACTCTCGATATTCAACGTCTCTAACCTGAATTACACTAGAGCAAGCTCAATCGAACCATGGATTTTGAGGAGAGAAAGTTTTAGATAAAGAAGGAATGAACTTGCTAATCCAATCAACGATCACAGTCCCCACCTTATAGAAAGAAACCGAACCGTCTTCAGAGACAAGGTAGTCCCTTCCACAGATAGTTAGGCGTAGATGCAGCGCAAAGCCCCCCAGTCAGCCCGATCAAAGTGTCAGAAGATATAATTAGGGCAGGGTGAAGCAGTTGGAGTAAATGCATAATAATTAAGAAAAACTAAATTTCGGTCAGAGTAACCAAGAGGTGTGAAAACAACATATTTATAGAGAGAATGACTAATTAGTGAAGCATTTGTCAAGAGTATGTTGATTTTTTAATCAGTTGCTCCAGATCTTTGAGAATGCTGAAGAAGAGTACCGGTTCTGATTTATCTAATTATTTATCTATGGCTCTTGTACTTTCATAAAATCTTTGAATCAATACTTAATAAGCATATCCTTCACTATCTAGAGGCTCATACTCTTCTTTCTAAGACAGCTTCCTTCAGCAAATTTCATATGGTGATACTCTTTCTTTCACATTGATATCTGTCTTTTGTCATTAGAAATTATGGATAAACTAGTGTAGCGCCGTTTCCTCTTTCACGTTCCTCACTCATCGGAGATTTCCATTTAAATCCCTCTATTTCACTAGTTATTAATTGAGAAATCTCCTATTTCTTTCCTTTTAGGAATGGTGTATCACAAGGTTCTGTAGTAGTTTTTGACTTCTTCATACTTTTCTTTATCAGGTTTCTTTACTCATCCTTCAATTTAATCCTCTCAAAATATGATGAATCAATTCTCAATTTTTTTTCCTAATTTCAAGACTATTCTCTTGGCAAGAGAGAAAATGTATTTTATTTTATTTTATTTTAAATCCGTTACCGTTCCCGTGGAAAAGATTTCACCATGTAATCTCTAAAAACAAATCCATGCTTCATCACTGTGATAAATCCTCTTTTCCAGTCGCTTATGAGCTATAAAATTCTTAATCTCCATTTATTTTTCCCATGACTAAAATCTCTTCTATTTTAAGACTAATGCTTACAGTATGCAGAACTGAGGCTGTATCATCATGCTTAAACACTGAACAGGCTCTGGTAATGACCTTTAGACCTTATTTCCTCTTTTTTAAAGAGCTATGTAAGAGATTAATGGCTAATGCATATATATATATATATATATATATATATATATATATATATATATATATATATATATATATATATATATATATATATATATATATATATATATATATATATATATATATATATATATATATATATATATATATATATATATATATATATATATATATATATATGGTTTTTGCAAACAAGTTTGAAAATGAATATACATCACTGAAGTTTTGGAAGTGAAATATTTTCTTTTACGAGAAAAAAAAAAATTGCTTCTCGTTCTTAGTCTTTTACTCATCTGTTATTATGTATTCAAACTTTTTAACGCCAAGAAGATTTTTTTTTCTTGCGTGTTTCTTGCGCAAGGTAAATGATAAAGTAGCAAATATGGGAAATTTAAATCCCTCTTTTATGTTAGGATTGAATCGATCGTATAATTTTTCTTTCTCCAAGCAATCTAAGACCTTCTTAAAATAATAATTGAACTTCACACTGAAATTTACTGAGAAATTAAAAATAATTTTCAAATTTGTTATGTTTAGTACGATTTAAAAAAAAAAAAAAATAAATAAAAGTAAAAAATTTTCTTTAATATAAAAATTTTGTTATTGGACTTAATAATTACAGAACTTTTTAAATTTTGCTTGAACGATCGTAAGGTTGCTAAATAGCACTCAAAAAATTATTATATAAAGAATTACTTGCATATCGAATGTTTTGATTTACAACAACCAACCAATTTATTTATTTATTTATTTTTTTTTATTTTTTACTTTTATTTTTTTTTTGCGTTTATTAACTTTAAAAAAAATTGATGGATTTTACCTACCTTTACCAGGCTCTAACAACTTATTCTTATATTGTTTGAAATATTGGTTAATGAAGACGCTATTTATTATGTGGCAATTAAATATACATTAAGTCAAAGTTAAAATTGATTGCACACTAAACTGTTTATATATAATATATATATATATATATATATATATATATATATATATATATATATATATATATATATATATATATATATATATATATATATATATATATATATATATATATATATATATATATATATATATATATATATATATATATATATATATATATATATATATATATATATATATATATATATATATATATATATATATATATATATATATATATATATATATATATATATATATATATATATATATATATATATATATATCGTTCTTGCTTTTGCTAGCCTCCACATACGTAATGACAATAAATCAATCTTGCGACTCTCTTTTCGTACATAAAAAAAAGTCCTCTTAAAAATGAGACTATTTCACTTGCCAGAAGTCCTTTTCAAAGAGTTATACAGAGTTTTTCGCATCATTAGCAATGCCACTCTTGCTAAACTCCCTCTAAAAATTTTCTCTTCAAAGAGTAATTGCATCACTCCGCTTATTCTTAATCTATGAAAAAAAAGTGTATTCCTGATATTTCTTTTCTTTGCCTATTAAAAAAAAAGCTGGTAGAACCCTTTTATCAATATGTTATTATAACATTTCGGTTCAATTTACTTCAAGAATGAATTGCTTTGCTCATACTTTCATGTAACTTTCTGATAGAGTACGCAGTACACGTCTTTTATCGGTTCTTATATAGGACCCCTTTTTCGTAATTTGCTTCTATTGAAACAAATTAATAAAATCAATGAACGACAAAGAAAACGAAATCCTAAAGTGAATAATAGCATGTTTTTGGCCAGGTGTCACTGCAAATAAAAGGGGGATAGTTAAAATATTCTTACTATAGCAAAACTTGTTAGTTACTTTTGCAATTTTTGAAAAAAAAGAAATGTTTTTAAAAGTATTAAAGTATACATTGATACTTCAATTGTTATTTTTCCATAATAAAAAATAAATAAATAAAAAAAAAAGTTTTAATCAACGACAGCTCTTTACAAGCAACTTCTTTGAACTTTTTCTTTATTATTTAAATTAGTTAATTTTCAGATAAACTCCTTGTGAAAATCAAAACCCACTAATGTAAAAAAAAAAAAAAAAAAAAATTTTTTTAAAAAATAAAAAAATAAAAAAAAGTAAAAGATAACAAAAAATATAGTAAAGTAAATGACCAGGTCAATACAGAGATGCAGCACAATTTCTTTCTTTTCTCTCTCTCTCTCTCTCTCTCTCTCTCTCTCTCTCTCTCTCTCTCTATATATATATATATATATATATATATATATATATATATATATATATATATATATATATATATATATATATATATATATATATATATATATATATATATATATATATATCGGGCTAACTGGGAGGCTTTGCGTTGCTTCTATGCTAACTATCCTTGGATGGACTGCTTTGTTTCTGAAGACGCGTCAGTCTCCGCTGATAAAGTGGGGGCTGTAATCGTTGATGGGATGAGCAGGTTCATTCTTTCTTCAACTAAATCTTTTTCTCCTCAAAATTCATGGTTCGATCGCGCATGCTCTCTTGCCATTCAGGCTAGAGACATCGCGTATCGGGGGTGGAAAAACTCTAATTCTCCTATCACTCTTGCTAATTTTCATTCTGCTCGGAATCGTTGCAGGGATATTCTTCGACGAGCAAAGCAGGCTTTCACTAAAAGAAGGTGTGCGGAGCTCCTAAACTCTCCTACTGATAAATCTTTCTGGCCTCTTGCCAAAAACATCTCTAACAACTTCTGTAAATCTTCCTTTCCTCCTCTTATTTGCTCTGATGGCTCTGTTGCTAACACTCCAACTGAAAAGGCTAATCTCTTCGGCCTCCTATTCTCCTCTAATTCAACCCTGGACGACTCCAGCAACCCTCCTCCTACTTCTTCTCCTCTCAGAGGTCCCATGCCTTTACCTTGTGATTACATTTGATCAGGTGCATGTACTTCTGAAATCTATGAACGTAAGGAAGGCAAGCGGCGGCATTCCTGAGTTTTAAGGGAGTGTGCTTCTGTGTTGGCTCAGCCCCTCGTTCAACTCTGCTCTTTATGCCTCAATACTAATACTTTCCCTTAGTGTTGGAAGCGCGCATTGATCCAACCTATTCCTAAAAAGGATAGCCGCTCTGATCCTTCTAACTATCGCCCTATAGCTCTCACTTGTATTCTGTCTAAGATCTTTGAATCCATTCTCAACTCTCATTTCTTGGATCATCTGGAATCTCATTCTCTTCTTTCTGATCATCAGTATGGCTTTCGATGTTCGAGGTCAACTGGTGATATACTTTCCTATCTCACAGATTTATGGTCTTCTGCCCTTAAGGATCATGGGGAGACTTGTGTGGTGGCGCTTGACATATCTAAGGCATTTAACCGAGTATAGCATGCTTCACTGCTTTCCAAGCTCCCCTCCTTTGGGTTTCCTCCTTCTCTTTGCTTACTTATGTCTAGCTTTCTTTCTAATCGCTTCCATTTCAGCTGTTGTTGATGGAGCGACTTCTTCTTCCTTTCCTGTCAATAGTGGTGTTCCTCAGGGTTCTGTCTTATCTCCTACTCTATTCTTACTTTTCATTAATGATCTTCTTAGCTGTTCATCTAACCCTATCCATTCATATGCCGATGACTCAACCCTCCATTCTTCTACTCATTTCAAATCTGCTCCTTCCTTTGCATCTAGAGTTGCCTCTCGTCTTCATTTTTCCGATTCCATTCTTGCAGATCTGGATAGAATTTCCCAGTGGGGTCATCTCAACCTTTGTGAAATTCAACTCTTTAAAAACTCAACTTCTAGAAATCTCCCTCTCAAAGACACCTCCCAACTTTTCCATTTCTTTCGATGGTTCCCCCATCTCTCCTGTTGACAATATAAACATCCTTGGCCTTTACATAAACAAAAAAATGTCTTGGAAACCTCACATCACAATGGTTGCTAGGGCGGCCTCAAAGAAGCTGGGAGTTCTGTTTAGACTGCGAGAATTTTTTCCTTCTTCACAGTTACTCCAAGTATACAAGGGTCTCATCCGCCCTTGTATGGAGTACTGCTCTCATATCTTGGGTGGCTCAGGTTTTCACCCGTCTTTTGGATAGGGTTGAGTCAAAGGCTAAAAGACTTATAAACTGTTCCGCCCTTTCTAATTCACTTGACTCTTTATCTTTGCGATGCGAAGTTGGTTCCTTGTCTCTTTTCTATAGGTACTACAGCGGCAAATGCTCAAGGGAATTATCCACCCTTGTACCTCCACCTTTACGCCGTCCTCACAGTACAAGGGGTGCATTGTCTGCGCATCAATTCTGCGTGGACATAGGCAACTCCAGGCTTGTACGCTGTGGTGCCTCCTTCTTCCCTGCCACATCCGTTCTGTGGAATTTTCTCCCATCTTCTGTGTTTCCTGCCGAATTTAATCTCAATTTCTTTAAAGCCCGCGTCTGCGCTCACCTAAGAAATTTTTTTGCGTTAGGTGGGTCCTGCAGGGGTCGTTTTTTTTTTTTTATTATTGTTATTATTGTCATTTTCTATTTTTTTTGTTCTACTTTATTTTAGTTCTTATGACACCCCCTCCTTGGATAGGGCTTTGCCCGTGAGTAGTGGTATATATATAAAATATATATATATATATATATATATATATATATATATATATATATATATATATATATATATATATATATATATATATATATATATATATATATATATATATATATATATATATATATATATATATATATATATATATATATATATATATATATATATATATATATATATATATATATATATATATATATATATATATATATATATATATATATATATATATATATATATATATATATATATATATATATATATATATATATATATATATATATATATATATATATATATATATATATATATATATATATATATATATATATATATATATATATATATATATATATATATATATATATATATATATATATATATATATATATATATATGTCGTTGATAATAAAACTAAATTTTATTTCGAAGAAATTAATATTTAGTGAGAAAAGGTTAAATCTATCCAATCAATTGTCTGTTGAAAGGTCCTTTATCGAAAAATTGCAACATCAGCAAGTTATCATGAAACTTACGTGAAATGATTGAAATGGGCTGTAAAGAAAGAAAAACCGTATAATAAACATTGAGAAATACCCTGAAAAAAGTTATGACGTCTCCTAGGTTTAATATTTATAACACGGAAAATTAAATGTTACCGTCTAACCAGGCGTTACTTAACCTTAACCAGACCTAACTTTATCCTATCTTAACCTAGCCTAACCTATCATAACCTAACCTAGCACAGTAAATATTAACTTCTCGGAAATAAAATATTATATATTCGTAATCATAAGCTGAAATAAAAAAATTCCTAAATTTTTATTAAATTCCTGAACAGTCAGCAAATCATATATATATATATATATATATATATATATATATATATATATATATATATATATATATATATATATATATATATATATATATATATATATATATATATATATATATATATATATATATATTGTATGTATGTATGTATGTATGTATGTATGTGTGTGTAAGTTTTTTTCAAAAAGCACTTTTATATCTAAACTGAAACTTTCAACTTGCAAGATTTCATTCAGAAGCAAAAACCCGTTAAATTCACGCTTCACACGTTTTAAAAAAGGTGTCAGAAAGCACAAAATTTAGCTTTTTCCTCTTTAAAAAAAAAAAAAAAAAAAAAAAATCTTGTAGTCCTTTAAAAAACATGTGAATATGTGAATGGTTATAAAACTTCTTTAACAATCCTCTCCATTCTCATTTCATATTTCAAAGGCGCGTTATGAGGTCCAATACTACTACTACCAATACTAAACTATTTCTTTGAACCTTTTTCAAAAAATTGGGTGATTCTAATCCCGTATTCTTATAATAGTTAGTTTAAGTTACTTATGGTTCCAGAACCATGTAACGAAATGAAGAGATTTCAACTTTATCGATTACATTTCTATAAAAGTACTTCCCATATCTCTCTCTCTCTCTCTCTCTCTCTCTCTCTCTCTCTCTCTCTCTCTCTCTCTCTCTCTCTCTCTCTCTCTCTCTCTCTATATATATATATATATATATATATATATATATATATATATATATATATATATATATATATATATATATATATATATATATATATATATATATATATATATATATATATATATATATATATATATATATATAATATATATATATATTATACTGACCTCTTTCTGTATACATTTATAAACTCTTAAAGTTAGTAAGCGTATTTTTGATGATTAATAATCGGATATACTTTTTTGTTTGATCTGATAAGTATATCAATTCTTTATATGAAATATCGAACGAAATTAAAATCTAATAAAGCTTAAAATCTTTGTAATAAAAATCTAAAATATAATTTTAAAGATTTGAAGTAAAATTAACAAGGAAAAGTTTTTTTATTTTTTTTTTTTTTAATGAGTCTGAAATCAGGATTTAAAAAAAAGAAAAAGTTAAAAGTTTTCAAACTTCGAGTTTTATTTAAAGGAAGATTCTACCATTTTATTACCGATAAGAACAGATTTTAATCTTTTGCTCAGGTTTGAAAGTTGAAGAACGGAACTTATTCTGCTGAATTGACACTATTTTATTTTAAACAAGATCATCTCAAATTTGTAACGACACTTAGCTAGCAACCATGGATTTGGAATATTAAGTTTATATATATATATATATATATATATATATATATATATATATATATATATATATATATATATATATATATATATATATATATATATATATATATATATATATATATATATATATATATATATATATATATATATATATATATATATATATATATATATATATATATATATATACATATATATATATATATATATATGGTAAAGGTGGAGATTGTTTCTGAGTTTCGATTGTTAAAAAATATCGAAAATCGAAAATATCGGAGAAGCCTATCGTAAACAAGAGAGTTGTCAGAGGTACGAGGTACTATTACTAGACATAGACACAATTATTATTACTTACTTTTCTAGCAGAACCTAATTCGACTTATCATAACCTGAACTACCGAAATTGCCGTAAAAAGAGGCCTAACCTACACAAGAATTTGCCGTAAAAGAGACCTAACGTACACAAGAACGTTTGCACGACATAGTAGCCTAAGGCTAAGTATAGGTATGAAAATATCGATTAATCAGAAATATTGACATAAAAAAATATCGATATAAAAAATATCGAAACTCAGAAACAATCTCCACCTAAGCCTATATATATATATATATATATATATATATATATATATATATATATATATATATATATATATATATATATATATATATATATATATAATATATATATATATATATATATATATATATATATATATATATATATATATATATATATATATATATATATATATATATATATATATATATATATATATATATATATATATATATATATATATATATATATATATATATATATATATATATATATATATATATATATATATATATATATATATATTATTATATTTTTTATTTATTTTTTTTTAAGAAACCTTTTTTTTTTTTTTTATTATTTATATATCTTTTTTTTTTTTAAACCATTCTAATTAAAATAATGAAAAAATAAAACAGTAAAACGAAGTTAAGAACATAGGTAAAAAAAATACAAAACAAGAAATGAAATTAAAAAGGTATATAATACGTAACAGTTTCGGAGATAAATCCTTTCTCCCTCTTCAGACGATACTGAGCACTTTCAAACAAAAACCAAGAAATAAATAACTGTAATGCTATAAAAAGGGTGGCAAAATAGGTAAAACAACAAAAATAATCTAGAATTTTGCTACTATTTAGATTAATTGAATATTTTTTTTTATAAAAACTACCTAATTTCAATACTTCTTCCGGATTTTTTGAACTTTATGCTGTTTTGCTTGGTTTTATGAAGTACATATTCAATAGATTTTTAACACTTCTAATAGTAGCAAAATTCTAGATTCTTTTCGTTGTTTTAACTTTTTGGCTACCTTGTTTATAACTTTGTGGTTATTTCTTTTTTGTTTTTTGTCTGTCTAGTGCTCAGTAGCGTCTGAAGGGGGAGAAAGGGTTTATTCAGAAATTATATATATA
The DNA here is from genome assembly GCA_009176605.1 of Armadillidium nasatum. Classification (NCBI taxonomy): domain Eukaryota; kingdom Metazoa; phylum Arthropoda; class Malacostraca; order Isopoda; family Armadillidiidae; genus Armadillidium; species Armadillidium nasatum. The sequence goes on from SEYY01000270.1 coordinate 43,964, forward strand.
TATATATATATATATATATATATATATATATATATATATATATATATATATATATATATATATATATATATATATATATATATATATATATATATATATATATATATATATATATATATATATATATATATATATATATATATATATATATATATATATATATATATATATATATATATATATATATATATATATATATATATATTACGCATTTTAATTTGAGAAAGGAAAGAAGTGGAAAATGTAAACAGTAATAAGACAAATTTAAGCGAAAATAATAACAACGATGGCTACAACAAAGTTAACAATTGTAATAATAATCAATTAATATTTCAAAATAAGGCCTGGAATTTTAAGATTAAATTTAATTGTGAAAAATCTTTTTTGAAATTTGTATATTGATTACTAAAATTTGTATATTGATACATTCTTGGAGAGAAATTTGTCTTTTGTATAGGATTGCGTTTTGTTTGTAGTACCGTAGGTGAGTATCAGGATGAAAAAATGGAAAGTAGACCCACGAAAGGATTAAAAATGCCACTGTTTAAAGAAATTTTAATTAATATTGAACCGATTTATCATTGTGACACTATTATTGGTATTACGCTACGTTTCAAAGAAATCAAGATTCTTTTACTAAATATATGTTTACCATGATATAAAAATTTACTGAGTCAACGATTGTGTTTATATATTTGTTCCCTATTGAAATTGAGGAAATTATTAATGATATTAATCGTAATCTGAGAATAATGATAGGGGATTTTAATTCTAATATAACTAATTCATGGCAGGGAAAAATGCTGAGCAATTTCATTGTAAAAAATAATATAAATTTAACAGTTAAAATCTTTCCTGGTGATTCTTTTATTTCTTTTGGGCATAATAACACATTATGGGTAGATCATACAATTTGTTCACATGATTTATGAAATATACTTCTAATATTTCGATTGTTTATATACTGGATCATTTTCCAATATCTTGTGTATTAAATTTAAATATAAAAAAAAAAGTTTTACAAAATGCATGAAACGAAAAATGCTAAATTTGTATATTTGTGACAAAATATCGATAGATGATGTTAATAATTATAAATGTAATTTTAATTTTTTATTTAATTGGATAAATTTATGAATCATAATTTTCTGATTTGAAATAATTACAACTTTAAAGACCCTAACATTTTTTATATTTTTTATGAATATTTATGTTACATGCTTAATATTTCTAGCGAAAGGTTTACTATAGAAAAGAAAAAATAAGAAATGAGTTCCTGGTTAGAATGATTCAATAAAGATACTCATCAGGACAATTTTTTAATAAGATAATTACAAATTTATTAGTTGAAGGTTAAATGGTAGAGAAAATTAAAGAATTGTAGTAGATGGTGCTGGTAGAAGGAGGAGCAAAATTTAAATACGAACTAAATAAAATTAAAGCTAATGATAATGAATTTAGGAATAAGAAATTGTTAGTTCTAAAAATAAAAACATGAAGATTTTCGACATCAAATTAACAAGAACAATAACAAGCTGAACTACTGAATATGTTACTGATGACAAGAAAATAGCCAAGTAATTTTCTGAAAAATATAAGAAAATAATTGACAATAAATTTTGTCAATCCAAGGAAAGTTTAAATGACGAAGAGAGTATATTGGAAAAAGGTCTTTGACGAGTACAATACAAAGAAAACTCGTGAAATGATACAAAGTATAAAACCATCATTGAGATCAGATGAGGTTAATTTTTTCATATTAAGTTTGGAACGGAAGAACTCAATAAAATTATAGCAAGATTTTCAAACGCGTTGTAATGTATAACTACTTCCCTTATTAAAATGTTAGGATGAATAATTACACCAATTATAAAAGATCAATATGAAAACTGGAATAATACAAATAATTTACAGATCTGTTATGATGACTTCAATATTTTTAAGGACACTTGAATGATCTATTTTGCATAAGATGAAAGATTATATGGTCTTCAGTGACGAAAAAAATGGTTTTAGGACAAAATATTCTTCAATAACAGCGGTTATAAAGCTAAAAGAAATTTCTTCGACAAAGTGAATCATAAGATTTTGTTTAAAGAAGTTGAGTGAAATTTGATATCAACAATATTTAGTCTTTTAATCGTATAATTGGTATGTGTAATAATCAGTCGACTTGTGAAAAGTAAAAGAATTGTTTTTCGAAATTTTGGCAGATTAAGAATGGAATGAGGCAGGTAGGTATCCTATCTCCCCTCCTGTTTTGTATGTATTAATAAATTAATAGATGAAATCACAGATTGGAATTTGGGAACCAAATTGGAATTTCAGAATTCTTATATTAATTGTATACTGGCAACTTGGTTCTCCTATCTTCACCAATTAAGTAACTGTAGGTTATGCTGAGAATAATAACAAGGGTCTGTTTAAAGTACAACTATAATAAAAATGTAATTATGGATTTTTTGTACAAGAAATTACAATACGAAAGAAGACTAAATAGAATATGTATAATTATCAGACGGTACATTGAAAAATAATAGCTGAAAGAATATTGGTTTTATTATAAATATTCAATTGAAAGAGAAATTATATATATTCAGTTGGCAAAGAGAATTTTTAAAAATAAATTTAATGCAATTTTAAAGAGATTTAATTCTTTAAGCTGTGATATTTTATTGTACTTTTTATGTCTTAATGTATACTATTTTATAGAGCAGATTTGTGGACAAAGTTGGGAAACAACAGCCAAACTGTAAACCAGTTTAGAATAGGCTATCTTAAATATATTAAAACAATATGTAATGTTTCGAAAAGAATGAAAAATCAAAAAATATGTAACTAAATTGGTATTCTTATGCTTAAACTTTATTTAAATTATCATATTTTCAGCATTTATATTGCTCTTTAATCCATGCACATTTGACCAAATTTTTAAAATCAGCAGCACGGGTTACAGGATGGGTTTCAAATTGATTTAGACAATTTAAAAGCTAGAATATGGTTTGTTCAGATTAGGGCGGATTCTCTCGGATAAATTATGTACTACATAATCAAGTAATATAATGAGTTTGATTTTGATATATTTCTATCAATTTATCTGGCTTCTACGTTTCTATCGACATATTTTAAATTTATTCCTTGAATTTTTAAAATATCTATCTTTTTTTTTCAGAGATTTAGTATCCTAATTTTTTTTTAGATAAACTGTAAAATTTAAAGAAAAAGAGTTTTTTCTATTGCAACACGTAATCTGATATCTATAATCTTTCACAGATATTCCCAAAGTAATTCATCTTTGGGGCAAATTAAACACTAAAGAAATAGATTCCAAATAAATACCCAATAATGATTTCGATCTTCTCATTCTCCATGCCTTCTTTGTTGATATGAAATGGGTGCAGTGGGTATGCATTGGGCATTCGGTGAATGTACGTCCTAAAACTCGGTGATGAAGAGTTCGAGTCCCTGGCTTCTTGCAATGAGGAATAAATATTTTCGACATCATTTGGATCGAGTTTTGATGTGTCTTTTATCTAT
>SEYY01000270.1:57500-60000 GCA_009176605.1 Armadillidium nasatum
TTTTTATTAGCTCATAGGCCTACCAAAATTTTATTATATTTATTAATATTATTCCGTTCATTTTTTGTTTGTAAGCATTTTGGGCAAAGCTATATCAAGTTGCTTCACAATATAATATATATATAATATATATATATATATATATATATATATATATATATATATATATATATATATATATATATATATATATATATATATATATATATATATATTATAATAATTTTAATATAATAAATAGATAATAGTAATAATAATTAAATATATATATATATATATATATATATATATATATATATATATATATATATATATATATATATATATATATATATTATATATATATATAATGTTTTTTAAAGTACAAAATGGGTATCGGTATCGGTATCGGCATCGGTATCGGCATATTTTTAGTATCGGTATCGGTATCGGTAAAAATTTATCGGTATCGGTATCGGGTAAAATTTTGGTATCGCTCCATCCCTAATATATATATAATATATATATATATATATATATATATATATATATATATATATATATATATATATATATATATATATATATATATATATATATATATATATATATATATATATATATTATATATATATATATATATATATATATATATATATATATATATATATATATATATTATATTATATTTATATATATAGCCTCTATATATAGGGTTAAATATCAGCATCACGGATGTGAAAAATGACATCCGCATCCGAGGATATTAAAATTTGACATCTGATAATCACTAATATATATATATATATATATATATATATATATATATATATATATATATATATATATATATATATATATATATATATATATATATATATATATATATATATATATATATATATATATATATATATATATATATATATAACGGTTACGAAGTAATTATTGTGCAATTGATAATCTCAAATACTATTAGAGGGTAGCTACAAAATTCTCCACATTGAGAGAAGAATGCATAACTTGCATGTTTACAATAAATACGTAAACAATTGCACAGGGGTTTGAAAACCTTGCAACTTTTTTTCATATTTAATAAAAAAAAAGTAAAAAAAAAAAAAAAAAATTCATTTTTGAATTTTACTATAATCAAATTAAAAAGGAAAAAGAAACATTCTCTGTTCCAATGGATAAACCTAGTTACCAAAAATGCGTACATAATCCTTGGTAATTAAACTATTGTGCATAGTGATAATTGAACCTGCAGAATACCATGATATGGCTGCCCAAATCATGACAGAACCTTCTTCATGCTTCACTTGTGTCATAAGACAGTACAGATCATATTCCTGTGATGGTGCTCTACATACTTAGGCTCTGACGGAGATTGTGAACTATGTGAAGGTCGATTCATCTGACAAAATGATTGTCTTCTATTGGTAGGCAGTCCAATCCTTATGAGTGTTACATCATTTTCTCTATTTTTTGGCAATCATGTCACCTATCGAATAATGTTTTCCTAGGAGCAAAATATGAACTCATGACCTTGAACACGGTATCTAGGTACAAGCAATTTGTCCTCTTTAAAACCCTGTAACTCTGACCTCTAAACTGGCAAGACAGAGAGTTACCTCTGCGCCATGACACTTCAGAAGGAAATCACAAAGAGAAAGCTCTTAGACAACCTGAGTGTACTCAAATCACAGGGTAAATAGGTCAGTTACTATACTCTTTAGCCATTGATAATATACATAAAATTAAAAGCACATAAACCGTTGAGTGAAATAGCAGAATAAGAAATTGTACTATTTCACTTAACGGTTTATGTGCATGTTTTACGCTTACATATATAATCTGTGGTTAAAGGGGATATTTATTGACCTGTTTCACCTGTGTCTTAAGTGCACTAGAGGATGTCCTTTTCGTTAGTATGCATGACAGTTATCTATGAGGTAAAATTCTTTCTGCGATTTCCTTTTGAAGTATCATAGCTCAGAGGTAACACTCTGTCTTACCAGCTTAGAGGTCAGGGTTCGAATCCCCGATAGCAGAATAAGAAATTCTACTATTTCACTTCACGTTTTATGTGGTTTTGTACTTACGTATGCAATCTGTGTTTAAAGGGGAGAGAAACTGACCTGTTTACATTTCTTGAATGCACTCGATTAGGTCATTAAGTTATTCATTATGGCAGTTATATATGAGTTTTCTCTCTGCGATTTTCTTTTGAAGTGTCATAGCATAAAGGTAACACTCTATCTTAGCAGCTTAGAGGTCAGGGTTCGAATCCGCTATATAGCAGAAAAATTGTAAAATTTCCCTCTACATTTATGTGTTTGCATATATTATATATATATATATATATTATATATATATAATATATTATATAATATATAATATATATAATATATATATATATATATATATATATATATATATATATATATAGCGATAACTAAAGCCGGCTATATAAAAAAGGAACTGCTCGAGTTACCAAGGCTACACCTCGGATGAAAATCTA
>SEYY01000270.1:65000-77500 GCA_009176605.1 Armadillidium nasatum
TTTATAAACCGTGGAATAATTTTATATAATTGTAAATAGAGCTAAACAAATTAAAGGATAAAGAAATACTTACCTCATCAGGGGTCGAACCACCGCATGTTGCGACTGAGGACGACCCCTGATGAGGTAAGTATTTCTTTATCCTCTAATTTGTTTAGCTCTATTTACAATTATACAAAATGATTCCATGGTTTATAAAAAGTGGCAATTAAAATAATATATATATATATATATATTATATATATTATATATATATATATATATATATATATATATATATATATAATATATATATATATATATATATATATATATATATATATTCTAACTCAGTTCATTCTTCTACTCAACTCTCCATTCTTCTACTTATTTCAAATCTGCTCCCTCTTTTGCTTCTAGAGTTGCTTCTCGTCTTCAACTATCTGATTCCATTCTTTCCGATCTGGATGAGATTTCCCGGTGGGGCCACCGCAACCTTGTGAAATTCAATTCTTTGAAAACTCAACTTCTTCACATCTCTCTCTCAAAACACCTCCCAACTTTCCTATCTCCTTCGACGGCTCTCCCGTCTCACCTGTGAACAACATAAATATTCTTGGTCTCAACATAAACAATAAATCATCTTGGAAACCTCATATCACAAAGTTTGCTAAGGTGGCCTCTAAAAAGCTGGGGATTCTGTTCAGGTTGCGGGGGGTTTTTTCTTCAGAACAGTTACTACAATTATATAAGGGTCTTATCCGTCCTTGTATGGAGTACTGTTCTCACATTTGGGGTGGTTCCGGTTCTACCCTTCTTTTGGATATGGTTGAGTCTAAGGCTAAGAGACCAATAAACTGTCCCCTACTTTCAAACTCCCTTGACTCTCTTTCTCTGCGACGTGACGTTGACACACTCTCTCTTTTCCATAGGTATTACAATGTCAGGTGTTCGAGGGAGTTGACCTCTCGCATTCCACCACCATTGCGTCGTCCTCGCAGCACAAAGGGTGCCATGCTTGCACATGAATTTTGTGTGAGCTTGGCAAACTCTAGACTTGCCCATTGTGGTGCCTCCTTCTTTCCAGCCACCTCTGTTCTGTGGAACACCCTTCTTTCGTATGTTTTTCCTGCTGTATTTAACCACCTCTCTTTAAAGCCTCTGTCTGCGCCCACCTGAGGGATCTACGTTAGGCTCCGAGTTGGATGTTTTTTTTTTTTTTAATATCTTAATTTTGCCCCCTCCTTGAAAAGGGCTCTGCCCGTGAGTGGTGGAAACATATATATATATATATATATATATATATATATATATATATATATATATATATATATATATATATATATATATATATATATATATATATATATATATATATATATATATATATATATATATATATATATATATATATATATATATATAGTATATATATATATATATATATATATATATATATATATATATATATTGTCTGTGTGTGTATGTTTTTGTGTATGTATGTGTGTGAGTGTATTCAGTTTACTACTCTGACGATTCCTTGCATTAAAGCCATTTCCTTTCTTGTAGCAATAAATCATTGAAAAATTACATAACAGAATGAGAAAGAAGAGCAGTGAAGAAGAGTTAAAAGAAGTCATAAAAAATGAAATAACTAGAGCAAAGTTTTCCAGAGACGATTTCTGATGACGTTTTACAAGTGTTCAGTTACTCCCCAAAAAGATATGACATCGTTATTACAGCTTTAGAATAAGGAACGAGACTTCAAAATTTTTGTTCAATAAAGAATATTAGCCCATTATAATCACAGAATATAAAATGAATAAATAGTAATTGGGAAGAACAGTAAATTTCAAACTTTATAGACAGGGTTCATTTATTGCTCTATTTGTTTGTTTTTTTACTTCTATCAATTGGCTTGCAATTCTTTATTAAATTAGATGCTAAAACTTTGATAGCCAAAATAAAAAGGTTCTGACTAATCAACTCTGAATCGAAAAAGAAATGAAATAGGGGACGGGTGGACTAAAGGCAATGAAGAATTTTTAGAGAGAGAGAGAGAGAGAGAGAGAGAGAGAGAGAGAGAGAGAGAGAGAGAGAGAGAGAGAGAGAGAGAGAGAGAGAGAGAGAGAGAGAGAGAGAGAGAGAGATCCACCATCCTTTTATTTTGGTTGGAGCGAAAGGAATGTTTTTAATTTGGTGAAATTGAGATAATATGAATACTATTGTAATTTGGAAAGTAAAGTTAAATATAAGAAGATAATATATAGTTATAATAATTATCAAAATTGTATTTTCTAACTAAAACTACAAATATTCATCATCAACTTTGGAGCTAATAGTGTTTATAAACTCATAAACGCTACATGATAAATGCACTGAAATATTTAATCCTAAGCATATATATTAAAACACCTTTTTCATCAATGAACAAAAAAATCTCTCAATTGTCCAAATGTTCGAAAAGAAAGAAAGAAAAAAAAATTGAAATCATTTCCGTAGCAACAAACAAATACTTAAAAAATAGAACACTTCTTCGATGGAGGAAAAAGTACAGAAATGCTGCCATAGAAAGAGGACAAATGTGGATAATGTAAGTAATCAAAAAGGATACAATACAGTTTATAATTCTTTTTGTTCTTCAATGATTTGAACGCAAAGGTAAAGGAAGCAAAGAAACAAGGAAGCAATAGAAATTAATTTTATCTAAGCATACACAAATACATACACACACACACACGCATATATATATAATATATATATATATATATATATATATATTATATATATAATATATATATATATATATATATATATATATATATATATATATATTATATATATATATATATATATATATATATATATATATATTATACTCAGCACCATATCCCGCATGATGCAGGGTGGTGTTGGCTGCAGAAAGTATTCATATTCCTGCAACCGTACGTGGGAAAAAAGAAATATATATATATATATATATATATATATATATATATATATATATATATATATATATATATATATATATATATATATATATATATATATATATATATATAAAGGGCTGTGTGAGTGAAACTACCACTGAAATGTGTTGCAATCTACATACAAGGAAGAACAACTCCGTTGCAAGCAACAAGCAACTTGTGTGTTATGAAGAACCCCTGGAAGACGTTTCGGAACATTAACCCCTTAGGAATTAGCTCAATCAGAGAAATAATGTAATTCTTCCAAGAAAGACCATCAGAAAGGGAAATGTAAAGAATATTAAATAATGGGAAGGTTTGAGTTGTATTTTCAAAGATGAGGCTTAAGCTGAATGGAAGATTAGATCGAGTTGATAGATAAAGAAACAGTGATTTCAAGACACTGAAAACAACCAAGTATTCTCAAGCAAATTTGGCTATATGAGAATGATCAGATGTTTGCTGCTCCAATATATATATATATATATATATATATATATATATATATATATATATATATATATATATATATATATATATATATATATATATATATATATATATATATATATATATATATATATATATATATATATATATATATATATAAGTTATGTCTAAATTACGCAAAGTATTTTCCCAATTCCCAAGAAATCCAAAGTTTGCTCCGTTCAGAAATGCCAAACTTTCGACTGTGGGTGTAGATATGTGAGTATGTATATATATGTGTATGTGTTGTATGTGTGTGTGGTTGTATGTGAGTGCCCGCGATATTAAATATCTTAAACATACCTTGAGAATGAGAGGCTAAAATCCAATAAAAGAAAATATAAATTATGGTATAAAATTTATCAAACCGCTGAAGAAATGATATAGGAAATCTTTGATCATTTAGAAAGTCAATATGGACTAAAGGGATCCCATTTGTTGTCCCAAATGCAATGTTGTTAGTTTTCAAACTAGTCTCAAAATTATATATATATATATATATATATATATATATATAATATATATAATATATATTATATATATATATATATATATATATATATATATATATATATATATATATATATATATATATATATATATATATATATATATATATATATATATATATATATATATATATATATATAATATATATATATATATATATATATATATATATATATAATATATATATATATATATATATATATATATATATATATATATATATATTATATATATATATATATATATCATTACGATGCGTTAGATCGAATTATAAATTTAAAAAAAATATTTAATTCAATATTTTCAAAAAATTAAGTAAAATTAAATTTGGTCTGACATGTAAAAAACTATCCAGCAAGTTAAATAAAATATAAAAAAAGGAAAAATATCATATATAAAAATTATGTACCAATAACTTTTTTCTCCTTAAATAAATGATGAACAACAATATGAAAGTATATTATGCACCGAATGGAGTAAAAAAATTGAACAATTCAGTAAATAAAAAATCTTCAATATCTTTTAGAATAAATCCAAAGGCTTAAAGGTTATATCAAACTCCAAAACTCCTTATCTCCAAACTCAAACTCAAAAAATTTTAAAAAGTATACAGCGCTTAATTAAAAATTAAGTAAATCACAAGTAATAGGTTTAGCAAAACACAGAGGTTTTTAATAACACTTCCAAAATTATTAGCGGCTGCAAATATAATCAGTTCTTTTGCTGGTAGAGCTAGTGCTATAGCAAAGACTGTAAATGATAACAAAGCAGCAGATAAAAAACTTAAAGAACTGGAGAGATATAATTATAAAATGGAAGGAAAAGATCTTTTTTTTAGCTCCTTACCCTCGTCATAAAATTGGCGAGGAATTATCTTTAAAAATCAAACAAAATTAAAAATTCCGATGAAAGCATTGAGTCAATCTGATCTTATGAAAAAGGTTAATGAATTCAAAATTCCTAAAAAGTTTGGATTTTATATAAAACGCCCTTCCAAAAAAATTATAATACAAATAAAAATGAATGTGGTATCTTAAATTTAGATTTAATTGAAGGTTCAGGAACCCATTGGACATGTCGGTTTAAGAAATCGTAATAATTTATGCTATTATTTCGATTCATTCGGTGTTGAACCCCGAAAGAATTTGTAAATTATATTCAATTTGATATTGTCTATTCAACATATCAAATACAAAATTTAAAGAAGTTGTTTGCGGTTGTTTTCGTTTTGTTCTTTTCGGAGGAGTTGTATTGAAAATAAAATTTCACTCTATTCTACAAGAACTTTTTTTACCCTGTAATAAATGAGTTTTAGAATCTTTGGATGTGGGTCTGAAAGAACACAAAGACCTCGAGGATTTCGAGGACTTCCAGGACCTTCAGGAATAGGATTTAATATAGATGTTGAAGGTAATTTTAATATTGAATATAAAAATTGGTGAATGTAGCAGCTCCTGAAAGAGAAAATGATGCTACAACGAAAATTTATACAGATAATTTAGTTACTGACTGAAATAAAGAGAAAGGTTGATGAAACAGTAAAATATACCAATGATATATCATCACCTTTTTAAATAATGAATAAAACTTTAACACAATTAAAATCTGAAGATGATCATATTAAAAATTTTGTTGAAGTGAAAGCTAAACAGATTGATTTGCATAATAACGTTTTGACAAAAGATTGCTTTGAAAGGGTTTTAGAAAAAGATTAATAAGAAGATTTCAATGCTAGATAAAATAAAAATACTTTGCAAGTTAAAAAAAATATATATGCGCTTATGAAACAATAATTTTTCAAACCAATTCAAAATTAGAATTGGGAAGTTTCCATTCGTATTAGGAATGAAAAGACCACCTTCGAAGAAAACTGATTATGTTATGCCATATAAAGGATTTATATATATATTTTTACACTGACGTCTCAAGATACTGACCAATATGTTTTGACAGAGTTATTTATCAATGGAGAAGAATTTAAAGATTTAGATATAAATAAATATGGCGATACATATTCTACAATTAATAGAATAAAAATCATTCATGGACGTTCGGACAGCCTTTGGTCGATTATTATATTCTGAAATAAAATTTTTACTATCTAACTAAAATAATCATTTTTTGGAATAGTAAGATTATTATAAGTAACGCCTCTGGAGATGAGAATATTGAGGATGAAGAAATTAGGATGAATAATATATTTGAAAAGATAGAAAATATAGAGACATATATAAAAGATATGGAGAAAGAATGATGGAAAAGGGAGAGAAAATTGCATAAAAAGGAAAGAGATAGGAAATGAAATAGGGGTACCTATGGAAGAGATTTAGAAAGAATGATGGAAAAGAGAAATGAGGAGATATCTAATGAAACTTATTGATTAATATTATAAACACAAATAATATATTTTAAGAAACAATTTTAAATGAAAAAATTGATTAATCTAACATGTCGCGATACCCGCGACATGCTATATCGAATCAAAAAATTACTCATTTAAAAAAAAATAAAAAATAAAAAAAAATAATTACCGATAATTTACCAAAATTTTTTGAATGAAGTTTTAAAGGAAAAAATTAATTTTTCTAACTTGTTGCGATAACTTCGATATGTTACATTGAATTAAAAAATTAAATATAATACACTTCTAGCAGTTTGAGAAAAACTTTTTTTTTCTCTATAATAAATAGATGGAAAACAAATCAGGACTTTTAAAAATTTTAAATTATTCAAATGGTTACACGCAAACCACAAAATTATTTGATTTAATTAAAGAAATATCTTATAAGGTTATTGAACTTAGAAAAATAAAATACAAAATACGGCCCCGCAATCTTTGCAATTCTACATGGAAAGGACGAAGTATCTAATCTCTTCCAAGAAGATATAGATCTCTTGAATGATGAGCAAATTAAATTTCTCAATGAAAGCGATATTAAGATGCAATATATTGGTGGAGATTATCATCAAATTACTTTTTCGCATGTAATTCGCAAACGTTTTTTTTTTCTCTATAAATGAAGAACATTCAAAATCTTTCAGAAATTAATAAGGTACACACTGATAGAATATGAGATCTAAATTTAGACAAGTTTACTAGTAATGATATCGAAGAATTAAAAGATCTCTTAAATAAGTTTATTAGCTACATAACCTTTTTAAAAACAATGATAAAGGTAGTTCATGAACCGATAAAAGATATAAGATTTGAATTTGATAATGATTCAGAATAATTACATAAAAAGAAAAATTATTTATAATGTTCATATCCTTTTTACTTAATCAAATTCCAAATTTAATTTTGCATATTTTCTCTCATACTTCCAAGTAAATATTTGTTTTTTTTTTCCCCACATTTGAAAAAATTTCTTAAAATTGGATATATCACAGTTGTTATTAATTAGTTGAAGTAACTTATAAAGTTTATAACGAACATTTAAAATTTTTTTCCTATCTGAACACTTTACCTTCTGATATGTCTGCTTTAATTGGTCCTTTAAATTTCATATTTCATCATAATTGTTCAATATATCTTTATTGTTTTTATAATATTTTTAATAATTTTCTCTAAATAGATTCTAGGTGAATATTTCAATGGTTTATTATTAATATTTTGTGTAAATTGCGAATGTTTCTAAATCAGAGTTATTTTTTTATTCTTAGGATAAAAATTTCTTTTCAGAATCTTCTACTTATTATCGCAATTTTTATTATAACAAAGATTATAAAGTATTTTAAACTTCTCCTTTATATCTAATCTAGGATTACAATGCAATCAAAACGATTCTGAATATTTTAATAGATAAACTCTTTAATTAAAATTGTAAGTTATTTCTATATTTATTAGAGATTTTTCAATTATTGATCAATTAATTCATTGTTATTATAATTCATCACCAAGTCTCACCAATAACATTTTTTTATTTACAAAATTACTAAATTTCTTACTAAAAAAGATTTGAATAAGTAATAGGGCAAACCCGGAATGAGCGAGTTCTAGAGCATAATCCCAGCGAAGCGAAGGGTGTTCTGGTACCCGGGTTTTCCCTACCACTTATATATTATATATATATATATATATATATATAATATATATATATATATATATATATATATATATATATATATATATATATATATATATATATATATATATATATATATATATATGAGTAAATGATGAAGAAAAGGAAGATAAAAATTGAAAAATGATTTTCGATATTATTTGGAAATCAAACTAAAAATGGATAATATTTGTGAGTGAGTGAGTGAGAGAGAGATAGATAGATAGATATGTAGGTAGGTAGGTAGGTAGGTAAGGAGAGAGAGAGAGAGAGAGAGAGAGAGAGAGAGAGAGAGAGAGAGAGAGAGAGAGAGAGAGAGAGAGAGAGAGAGAGAAAGAAATATAATGGACAAAAATAAATAAATAAATAAATAAATAAAAAATAAACGATATCAGAACTCTTCAAGAAAAGGAAAAATCATTGAATTTGTTTTAGGTCTATTACAAACATAAAAATCATTTTATAAAAATTATATTTATATATATATATATATATATATATATATATATTATATATATATATATATATATATATATATATATATATATATATATATATATATATATATATATATATATATATATAATAGTATAATTATATTTAAGCAAATATATATATATATATATATATATATATATATATATATATATATATATATATTATATATATATATATATATATATATATATATATATATATATATATATATATATATATATATATATATATTAGCTTAAGTTATTTAAATGTGATTTTATTCTTTTATTTTCCTGATTACATAAATCTATTACTTGTTGATAGAATGTATTGGTTTTATTTCTTTAAGAAATTTTTCTCAATTGATCTTAAATCTAAGCTGAGCTTTCCCTGCCCATTTCGTGCCTAGGTATGAATTCTCTTTAAATTAGGAAAATGAGGCCTCGACTTTGGCACTGGTAGCCGGAAGGGTCAATGCTAACTCGCAGGTTTCTAATCTCTTGAAGAGCTTTATCTAATTTGTTAACTTTTAAATAATGAAGTAATTCATGAATTGGTTTTCCTTTCAAGTCTTCATCAGTGTACAGAACTAAGAGTTCAAACGATTATTGTCAAAGAAAGCTACATAATTATCTTGCAATGATTTAAGTGCAAGATCAGGAAATTTCTTTTTATGTAATTTGTGTTTCATATGATCTAAAAGTTTGTGGAATTTTATATTCCTTTGGTTATGGAATCTAATTTCAATTGCGCTGGAAAGTGAATCTAAAATTTCTGTAAATAATCTTCTGTAGGTAGTTTTTGTGCCCATTGAAGAATCTTTTCTTCTGATTATAGGGAAGGTTTAAACTTTCGACTTGTGACCAAAATTCATCAAACTTATCTCTCTGATTTTGAAAAGTAGTTATTTCATTTATTTTAATCAAGAAATAGGAAATGTCATAAATCTTGTTCTTTAGAATATCAAAGTCTACGGAAAAATATTTGCAATTATACTCAACAAGAAGTTGAAATCAAAATTTTTGAGATTACTTAATAATGCTTGGGCTCATGTATTAAGTTTCATTGTCCCAGCTGCTAGAGTTATTCAACAATATCTTGAAATAGGTGAATGAGCCCTACTTTATATTGCGAAACAGTTTCAACAACGCAACTGTTATAATTCCAACGCTTATGTGCTACATCTGGAAATTTCTTCTTAAGTTCTGTATCTAAATGGTACCCACGCTTTGCTGACTTTGAAAAGTATAAAGAGAAAGATTTAAATTTTGCAAAGAATTGACTGCTTTCACTGATCTTCTTTACGGATTGAGACAAAACTAAATTCAATCTATTTGCCATACAATAAATGAGCATAGCTTTTGGATTCTTTTCTCTTACTTTTTTTGAAGCCCATTTAGTTCACTTGACATCACACTTGCACAGTCATAAGTCTTGTGCAACGAGTTTCGAACCAATATTAAAGTCGTCCACTATATTAAACACAATCCGAGATATACCAAAAGCAGTTTGATCTTCACTAACATTCGTGAAACTTAGAAATCTTTCACAAATTTCACCATTTTTATTCACATATCGCACCAGTTTTGAAACCACAGAAGTAATTTTAACATCGGTTGTTTCACCTAAAATAATAGCTACATACCTGAAATTATTAATTTCATTCCTAATTTTATTTAAAAGTACTTTTCCGACACAATCAAAATGATCATTTTGAATTTGATTTGATAGACCAGAAAAAGCATTAGACTATTCTAAATGAGACTGAAGAAAAGGATAATATTTCTTATTTAAACTTATCAATACCAGGTAATAACCTCGACTATCAGAATCTAGCGATTCGTTATGACCTCTAAAATAACATACTACATCAATCATTCTTTTTAAAACGTTTCTCTTTCTATTCACGTTTCGATTGTGCATTTCGACATTCAATTTATGTTGATTATTTAGTGAAAAACCAATTCGTCGTGATTTCCCAAATCTTGCTAAATTTAATGCAGAAACCAGATGACTGGTTGAATTTTCATGTCTCATAATTGCCTTACGCATATTATTCAAATCGTTAAATCCGTTTAAGTTCCATGTTTCTAATTCAGAATTAAATAGTATGCACGGCCAGCAAAACAATTTATTCGTTTGAAGACATCCGGTTAGCCAAAGTGTTTTCTTGTACTGGCGTAGATTGAATTTGCTAAGGAATGATTTTGCTTACGAAGTTATAGGAAGATCTGGAACTGGTCTACCACATTTTAAAATATTTTCTTTTGCTTCCATTTTGTTTTAAATAGGTTTTCAGCTACACAATTACATTTGTCTTCACTTTCGTAATTTGTATATATTTTAAGTATATTATATAAATCACTTTATAGATATAAAATTTCATTTTAAAAATGTATTCACACTTTGCACTTAGGCAGATATGCATAAACTAATGAACTGTTTTTAGACATTTAGGTCTAAATTTTTAATTAATTTATATATATATATATATATATATATATATATATATATATATATATATATATATATATATATATATATATATATATATATATATATATATATATATATATATATATATATATATATATATATATATATATATATATATATGCCATCGAAAGAGTCTGGCACAAATCTTTTATTTCTAAACTTCTCTCTTTCAATATTTATCCTTCTCTATGTGACTATCTCTTTGATTTTTTTCCGGTCGTTCTATAGGAGCTGTTGTAGACGGACAACATTCATCTATTATATCTATCCTCAATATTCTGTTCTATCCACTACACTTTTTCTACTTTTCATTAATGACTTTCTCTCTATTACTTCATCTCCTTTCCACTCCTATGCTACTTCCAGTTTTAAAAAAGGCCCCTCCCAACAGCAGTTAGACACAAGGAGGGTAGCCTTGAAGCAACTAACCTCTGATCCTTCACGTATTTCAAATTGGGGCAGAGAAAACATGGTCGTTTTCAATGCTCAAAAATTCAGGTTGGTGATATCTTCTTGGAAAACATACAACTCAAACCTTCATCTGTTCTTAAACTATCGGTTTTTCTTTTTCTCTTGGAAAGATCTCATTACTTCTCTTTCTAAACAAATTTCTAAGAGGTTGGGTGTTCTGAAGCACCTTCGGAATTTCTTCACGCTACCCCAGTTGCTTGCTCTCTATAGTAGTGTTGTTCGCCTCTGTATGGAGCACACCTCACGCATCTGGGGTGGTTCCACTCATGCAGCTCTCCTTGAGAAGGTGGAGTCTAGGTCTTTTCGTCTTATCAATTCTCCTACTCTTACTACCTTTCTCCAGTCTCTTTCTGCCTATCCCAGTATTGCGTCACTTTCTTTATACTATCGCTATTACAATGGACATTGTTCTTCTGAAATTACTCGTCGCATACTTCCTCCATTGAGAAGAGCTTGTGAGACATCACTTTCTACACATTCTCATCCTTTCTCTGTCCAACTCTCCGATTACAGACTTAAATGCTATGCTCAGTCTTTCACAACTAGTAAAGTCTGTAGCACACTCCCTTTGACTGTTTTCCCGGCTTCCTTTGACTTGTACAAATTCAAACGCCGTGTATCGGGACATCTAGGCCTTTAACGATCAGGATTCAATATTTCCTAACCCCGGTGGAAATTAGTAGGCCTCCTTGCTTTGCCTGTCGTAGGATATATATATATATATATATATATATATATATATATATATATATATATATATATATATATATATATATATATATATATATATATATATATATATATATATACAGTGGCGGCTCGTCTATATGGGGCTCCAGGGCTGCAGCCCCTCCAAATTAAAAATACCAGGCGTAGGATGTTTATATAAAAATGAAATTTTTGTCACAGAAAAGTGATTTAAATTCATTTTTTAACAACTTAATACATAAAAAGTATAAATCAATAAAGAAAATAAGAATTAAATGCGTTTTGCAACAGCAAATTTGTAGGTACGATATTTTTTTTTGACACATTGCAATTATGA
>SEYY01000270.1:85000-92500 GCA_009176605.1 Armadillidium nasatum
CACACACGTACATACATACATACCTCACTCTTCACCTCACCCCCCTCAACAGAGTCCTCCATCTGCCTCTGTCCTCAGCAACTCTCCTGACCTCTTCCAAATTCAAACCCCTTCCACTCAAAATCTCCTCCACTCCCTCCATCCATCTCCACTTTGGCTTTTCTCTCCTTCTACCTCCCTTAACCTGGGATTTAAGTATTCTGGACACAAACCTGTCATCATCCATTCTACACACTTGACCAAACCACCTTAGTGCACCTTCCTCTGCTCTATAAACCATTCCCCTTCTCCATCCACGCATCTCCCCTATTCTTTCGTTACTAATCCTATCTACCCTTCTCAAACCACATATCTTTCTCAATCTCTTCCTCTCAGATACGTTTACTCTTTTCCTCACCGGAGCATTCATCATCCATTTTTCACCTCCATACATTACAGATAGCAGACATATACACTCAAACATTTGTATCTTAATTTCCTTTGATGTTTTCCCTTTCTTCCATACTTCCGTTAAACCCCCCAACATTTTCATTCCTTCCACCACTCTATTTTTTATTTTATTTTCTATCCCCCAATTCCTTCCACCAACATTCCCAAATATTTGTATTTTTCCACCTCCTCCAATCCTTCCCCCCTCACCTCAATACCCCCCAATCCTCCCTTCTCACAACATCCCCCTCACCCCCAATACTCATTACTTTACTTTTTGCTGGATTTATCCCCAATCATTTGTTTGCATATTTTCCTTCAAATTCTCTCACAAACATCCTCAATTTTCCCCAGAATCAATGACAACACCGTATCATCTGCAAACAGTAGTACATTTACCTCCCATTCACCCACCACACTAAGCCTAATACCCTTCCCTTCCCTCTCCATTTCCTTAACTAAACCATTCATCAACAGGTTAAATAACCATGGAGACATTACACATCCCTGTCTCAACCTTATTCCAACGTTAAACCAATCAGTAAGCTTTCTCTACATCTTCACCCTCGCTCTATAACTTTAATAAAAGGCTGAACCCATTCATAAATCTTCCTCCTACCTCCCAACCTTCTCTCAATTCCTCAAACAATTTCCTCCTACATACTCTGTCATACGCTTTCTCTAAGTCTACAAAGCATACATACTCCACTTTACCTTTTTCACGCAACTTCTCCCCAATTTTCCTTAGCGTAAGCACCTGGTTCACACATACTCTACCCTCTCAAAAAACCCCTTGTTCCTCTCCCAACCCCAAAAATGTCAATTCTTTCACTCTTGTCACAAATACCCTCCTATAAATCTTCCCTACAACACTCAACAGACTTATTCCTCTATAATATTCACACATATTCTTATCCCTTTTTCCTTCATATATAGAGACTATACAAACATCCTGCCATTCCTGAGGGACTCTCCCCTCTTCCAAACACACATTAAACATACTAACTAGCCCAGTTATATATATATATATATATATATATATATATATATATATATATATATATATATATATATATATATATATATATATATATATATATATATATATATATATATATATATATATATATATATATAATATAAATAAATTAAAAAAGCTAAAAAAAATCTTGTAAAAAAAAAAAACAAAAAAAAAAATAAAAAATATACATGCAAAAAATAGACAGGCATATATATATATATATATATATATATATATATATATATATATATATATATATATATATATATATATATATATATATATATATATATATATATATATATATTTATATATATATATATATATATATATATGAGACATAGGATTTGATGAAAGCTAAATGATAAAAATGAAAGGTAGAATGTGAATGGCAAAAGATTTCTTAACAATTTCAGCTCTCTTTGATGCTCTGAAGTTTCTCTTAGAAAAACTTATATTAAAACAGTAGTCAAACCGATTCAGGGGAATGAAAATAATAATAATAATAATAATAATAATAATAATAATAATAATAATAATAATAATAATAATAATAATAAAATAATAATAATAATAATAATAATAATAATAATAATATAATAATAATAATAATAATAATAATAATAATAAGAAGAAGAAGAAGAAGAAAAAGAATATAATAATAATAATAATAATAATAATAATAATAATGATAATAAATAATAATAATAATAATAATAATAATAATAATAATAATAATATTAATAAAAATAATAATAATAATAATAATAATAATAATAATAATAATAATAATAATATAATAATATAATAATAATAATAATAATAATAATAATAATAATAATAATAATAATAATAATAATAATAATAATAATAATAATAATAATAATAATAATAATAAAAAAAAAGTAAGGATATCACTTTCAGGGGGTGCCAGATTTAAATACTTTTCGAAAAATCTGGCAACCTAAGCCAAAAAGGATTTTGATTTGCAATACCGACAAAGGAAATGTCAGGAAGGTCCCTGAGAATGAAGGATTGCACGCAAATGCAGAAAAGACCGTTAGGGACAGGTTGCCAGATTTTTCGAAAAGTAGCTAAATCTGGCACCCTCGGAAAGTGATATCCTTACTACTACTATTATTATTATTATTATTATTATTATTATTATTATTATTATTATTATTATTATTGTTAAATCTGGCACCCACGGAAAGTGATATGCTTACTACTACTAATAATAATAATAATAATAATAATAATAATAATAATAATAATAATAATAATAATAATAATAATAATATAGCTTATTATTATTTGCAGTAATAGCACAGGGTGTGATTTGGGGACCAAAATGGCATGTCGGTATTTGATTTGCAATTGCAAATCGAACTCGACCAGGCCGACCTCATCCTTTTTCATGAGGCCATTTTCTGCAATGCTGCAAACCAGTGCCCTTTCTTAACCCATTTTAAGGGTTCAACCCCACATCGAAGGGGTGCATTCCCATTCTCCTACTTTAGTTGCCAGGGGCATAGCTACGGTCACCCCATTTTTTCTCATCTTCTTTCTTAGCTCCGTTTTTGAGGGTCCCACCCGGAGGGATATATTTCCTCTCCCTCCCCCTCCCCTCATAGACGGTGGTGGCGTAGCTACAGCACATCATTTTTCAGCCTTTTTACTCTCCCCGTTTTGAGGGTTTAAACCCTTCTCTCCTCGCAAATGTGTATTCAATCCCTTATATCCATTCTTCCACAACCCCATAGAGAGGTGATAGAGTAGCCACATCACTACATTTTTCTCAACTTTTTTACTGAACCCGTTTTGAGGGTTCACCCTACCTCCGAAAGATGTACTCAATCAAATACCACCTTTCATTTTCCCCCAATTGGGGGTGATGGAGTAGTCCAGCACCCCATTTTTTCAACCTCTTCCCTGAACTCATTTTAAACATTTACCATTCTCACATTTCTTCGCAGAGGTTATTTAGGTGGTATAGCCTCCAAAATGTGGGGTTCTTTATTGAATACTAACTTCAATATCAATCAATTTTATCCCAAATTTGAGTTTCTAAGCCTAACTGGGGAGGAGGGCTCTGGACCTCATCTATCCCTTTTATGAGACTCCTCTCAACCAATCCAGCTCACATCCTTTCTTATACTCTTCCCTGCAAGATTTTCTTCCTTTTTTATGCTACAGAGGACATCACGTGGTTCCGTTTTTATCTCAGTTACCTATTGCTTAAAGCTTTAAATGCTTTATTGAAAATAACAAATGATATATTCACAGCTGCCAATACCATTTCAAATCGGAAATAATCATAAAAAGACCGGATTTCAAAATTTAACCTGACAAGGATTCGAACACAGAACCTCATAAATGAAAATCCATGAAGTTACCATCAGAATACGAAGATTTCAATTGTAAAGAATAAAATTATCCTTTTAAGTAATGTACGTCAATTTTCCAAATTGCTAAATTTTCATTTTAACCAAATATTTATTTTCTCCATTTTAAACCATTTTACATTATTTGCATTTCCAGTTTATTGTACTTTGCATAAATTATAATTCAAAATTATTTAGTATATTCTGAACTAACACCTTTTTTTTTCTTCCCAAATCTATAACTAAAATAACTTATTATTTTCCATTTGTTCTCATATTTTCTTTATTATTTTAAAGCAGTTCATTGAATTACATGAATACATATACATACAATATGCAAACAACCTCATACATATATATATATATATATATATATATATATATATATATATATATATATATATATATATATATATATATATATATATATATATATATATATATATATATATATATATATATATATATATATATATATTACTCACACTGATTCTCAGATACATATATAATCATACACACATATACAAGCAATCACATATACGTACATGTGCACTCGGATGCATATGTATACACAATCATATACATAAAAACATTCACCTTTTATAAACGCGCACATATGCACCTACACACACAGAAGCATGAACGTATGTCTACTCACCATTCCTTTTCTTTCCCTTAAATTTTGTTTCTTTTTCTATATTTCTTTCAAGCTATAGCTTTTAAAAAGTATTTTCACACCTTTGTAACAATAATTTATTTTGCAATATAAATAAATCTTTTGTAATTTTTATTTTCAACTAAAAAAAACTTTTCCAAAAAAAGTTTTTATTTAAAAATAATAATAAATGAAAAAAAATAAAAAATACTTAAAAAATATAGTAAAAGGATAAAATTAAAAACATAATTTTTTTTAAATATTATGAATTATTTTGCAATATAAATCCTTTGTAACTTTTATTTTCAAGTAAAAACTTTTCTAAAAGATATTTTATTTAATAATAGAAAATTAAAATATAAAAAGATATAAACAAAAAATTTAAAAAATAAAAGATAAAATTTTAAAAAATTAAAAAACAAAAAACTAACAATATAATTTTTTTTTTAAAATATTTTATTTAATAAAATTAATCTTTGCTTATGCACTGAAACACTAAATCATGTAGAGCACATAACGACTCCTCCATTTCTTCATGCACGCATATCTATGTATACCCATGCACATTTAAAATTAAATTTAAATTTTCTCTTTAGTATTTTTAATTTTTTCCTATTTGTTTTTTTATAGAGAAAGAAAAAGAAAGGTTAAGGGAAAGATAAGTAATGTTGAATGAACATAAGTTCAAGCTTTTGTGTGTGAGCGTATTTGTGAGCGTTCATGAATGTACGTGTATGTATTTAATTATATATGCATTTGTATTTGAGTGTACTTGTATCTATTTATGATTGAATGAGTGTATGTGTGTGTATGATTATACCTGTATATTTATCTGAGAATATGTAAGTGCGAGACATACACACATATATACATATATATATATTATATATATATATATATATATATATATATATATATATATATATATATATATATATATATATATATATATATTAAAAAAAAAAAGAAAAATAAGAAAAAAATAAGAAAATAAAAAAAAAATAAAGAATTTTTTTTGTTAAAGCTTTATGAAGTAAAAAAACGGGTGTTAGTTCCAAATATATTTCATAATTTTGAATAATAACATATTCAAAGTACTATAAACTGGAAATGCAAAGAATGTATAGTGATTTAAAATGGAGTAAATAAATATTTGGTTAAAATGAAAATTTAGAAATTTGCAAAATTGACGTACATTAATTGAAAGAATAATTTAATTCTTTACAATAAAAAGCTTTCGTATATTGATGGTAACGTCATGGATTTTCATTTTTGAGATTTCGTGTTTGAATCCTTATCCATTCAAATTTGAAATCTGGTCTATGTTTTATTATTTCCATTCGAAATGGTATTGGCGGCTATGAATGCATCATATGTTATTTTCAATAAAGAATTTGAAGCTTTTGACATTAGAAACCAAAAAGAATGGCTTTTGCCTCCCGGCACTCAAAACGGAAGGGGTTACGGCGTTTCGCGCCTTCGTGCACGTCAAGAAAACCTTGCAGGAAAGATTATGAGAAGGGTTGAAAGCTGGATTGGTAGAGAGGAGTCTCATAAAGGGAAAGATGAGGTCCAAAAATCTCACCCAACCCCTAGTTAGGATTTGAAACTTTAATTGGGAATAAAATTGATATTGCGGTTAGTATTCCCTAAGGAACCTCACAATTTGGAGGTTACACCACCTTAATAACCTTAGAGAAGAAGCGCGAAAAACGGTAAAGGCTCAAAATTAGTTCAGGGAAGAAGTTGAAAAAAATGGGGGGCTGGACTACATCACCATCCCAAATAGGGGGGGGGAAAGAAAGAAAGGTGACAAGGGATTGAGTACACCTTTCCGAGGTAGATTGAACCCTCAAAATAGGGGTCAGGAAAAAGGCTGAAAAAAATGGAGTGCTGTGGCTACGCTACCCCCTATAGGGGAAAGGGAGAATGAGAATAAGAGATTGAATACACATCTCCGAATGGGAGAGGGGGTTTAAACCCAAAAAACGGGGATAGGAAAAGGCTAAAAAATGTGGTATGGCTACGCTACCACCTCCTAAAGAAGCGTGAGGGGAGGGGAGGGGGAGAGGGAAGAGGAATGGGAAAGAGAGGAAGTATATCCCTCCAGGTGGGGTTGAACCCTCAAAGAGGTCAAGAAAGAACATGAAATAAAATGGAGTGATGATGGCTACGTCGAATTTCCCCTAAAAGGATGGGTTGACAGAGTACACCCCTCCTGGCTGAGGGTTGAACCTTCAAAAGGGGTCAGGAAAGAGCATGAGCTAGATTTGTAATTGCAAATCAAAAATCGACAAGTCATTCTGGCTTTCAAAATGAGCTAGATTTGTAATTGCATATCAAAAATTCGACAAGTTATTCTGGCTTTCAAAATCGCACCCTATACTATAGTTATTATTATTTATAAATGTGATTCAATGAATTTGAAAGCAATAATAATAATAATAATAATAATAATAATAATAATAATAATAATAATATATAATATATTATTATTATTATTATTATTATTATTATTATTTTTATTATTATTATTATTATTATTATTATTATTATTATTATTATTATTATTATTATTATTATTATTATTATTATTATTGCTTTTAAATTCATTGAACAAGATTTATAAAGCAGCTTATCATATAAATTAATGGAAATAATTTCAGAACTTCAAAAATTTGGTCAGATACTCACTGTATTAAGTCCAACTGACGGCGTAAGTGTTCATATTGATGCATGTACTCATACATTTGCTCACGTTCTCTGTAATTCAATAATAATAATAATAATAATAATAATAATAATAATAATAATAATAATAATAATAATAATAATAATAATAATAATAATAATAATAATAATAATAATAATAATAATAATAATAATTGCTATGGGAAATTTGAATTAAAAGGTTGCTAACCTGTGGAGTTCTTTACATTTTTCGTCGTACTGAAGTCTGCTATGAATGAGGTCAGTCCTTAAAAGAGCAATATTAGTGGATGCATCTTGCA
>SEYY01000270.1:97500-105000 GCA_009176605.1 Armadillidium nasatum
CATTCACTCTAAATAAGTGCGGATATGCTGATGTCAGCATTTTAACATGACTAATCTTCATACTAAATTTGTTCTATTTAATATATTATTGTACTATTCACAGTGTACAAAATAAAATGAAGAAAATATTTTTTACAAATATTTTAGTGCAAAGTATAATTGTTGCTCATTTCAACTCCTCTTTAGCTACTTAACATGATTTAAGAAAGTGGCAATGTTTAAAGTTTAACGTAACCCATAATATATTTTAAAGGTAAATTTTTCTTATTTAATGAAATATTTCGCTGGCATTACTTTAAATCGAGGGATAGAAACTTTGTTAGAAAGTTTCATTATATCAACTAGAAACTAAATTAAATTCATTCACTTCATTTGTTTGGACTCGATATCGTATACGTCACTCAGATGTAATTAACTCTTATATTATTAATTAATAGCAGTGCTCCGTTAAATGAAAAGAACAATTTGATCTTGCAGATGTCTAGTTCTCAAAACAAGTCCTTAACAGGAAGATTTGGAAATTTCTTAAATCTTCTGACCTTATCTCAGTTCAACAACAGTATGGTTTGGCTGCTGATCGTCCTTCCCTTCTCTTTCTGCCACTTGGTTCTCCAGTCTTCGGTAATTCGGTGATCCTTTGCTGTAGTGTTATACATATTGAAGACTTTCGATAGAGTCTGGAAAAAAATCTTTGATTTATATACGTTTCTCTTTCTGTATCTTTCATTGTTTCTTTGGAATTCTCTCTGATTAACTTTCCGATCGTTAAATAGTAGCTGTTGTAGACGGTCACCGTTTATCCTTAAAATCTATAAAAAAGTAGTGGTGTTCTTCAGGGTTTTGATCTATTTCCAACTATTTTTCTACTTTATATCAACGATGTATTATCTTTACTTCTTCTCCTTTCCACTCTTATCCTGGCCCCTCCTTCCTTCACTACTGCTTTCAATTTGAAAGACGACCCTCTCAACAACAGTTATTTAACGCTAAGAAGGTGACCTAAGAGCAAATCATCTCTGATCTTCCTCGTATCATGTTTCCTTCATCTATCTACTCTACAAATATTACACACACACACACACACACAATATAGTATATATATATATATATATATATATATATATATATATATATATATATATATATATATATATATATATATATATATATATATATATATATATATATATATATATATATATATATATATATATATATATATATATATATATTGGTTAAATCTCAATTTTTTTGATGTTCTGACTTGAACGCAAAGACAATAAAAATGTAAATCGAGACGTTCTTCGGGGCAGAAACAATAAATTTTTTTTGTATTTATTCGAATTTTTTAAACTAAACTTTTCAGTTTTTATTTATCATATATATATATATATATATATATATATATTATATATATATATATATATATATATATATATATATATATATATATATATATATATATATATATATATATATATATATAGTTGAAATAGGTCTGTTCCTAGGGAACCTTAATTTAATAATAAATAATGTTGCTAGCAATGCAGGAAAAGATATCATTTTATTAAGCTTTAATAATAGATGCTAAAGGCAATATGAAATAAATAAATAACAGTTCATATGATAGACGTTTCGGGTTATCTAAACCCATTATCAATATCATCTGTAAATGAAATAAAATAAGTAACAATCAGTATAAATGTAAGAGATAATTATAAACACAATTTAACAAATTAATAACACCAAGAATATTATCAACAATTGAACTAAAATAAAAATAAAAATAAATAAATATAAATATTAACTATAAATTAAGAACACTAAACTATTGTGAACAAGGTGAGTACAAATTAACAAATAAGCAAATTGAAATTTTGTCAAACAGGTTGTAGTCTGTAGTTACTTGGTTGTAGAATTTCAAAAATATGAATGGATGAAACAGGTGTATTAGGGGATAAAATTAAGGTTATTTAATGATAAGGTTATAGCTGGATGAATTGAGGTTAAGCTATCAGGAGAGAGGTGGAAGAGGCTGATTGATTAAGAGTAGGTTGGAGTTGTCTGATATGCAATGATTCTAATATTTTGCGGTCTAAGGAATTTGAAGAAGATGTCAAGATACTAAAATCTGTATTAGGTGTACTTTTATATGGGGAAAGAATGATTGGAGAAGAGAGTTTAATTCTTTATTGAAGGAAGGAGTAAGTGTCCCTAAGTAGGGAGTTTTGATGTAAAGTTGAAGTTTAGGAACAGTGGGGAAAGGAGTAGTGGGGCGGAAGATGTTTGAGATAAAGTTGAAAATAGTGTTTTCAATAAGAGTGTTTGGATAAAAATTAAAAGTAAAGAATTTTTGTAGGTAAAGGAGTTCAAGATGGAAGTTATACCAGTTTGAGCATATTGAGTATGATCTATGTAAGTATCCGGATATGGTAGTTAGCTTAAAAGAGTATGATGTGGAACTTAGAAAATTGAGTCCTAAGAGAGATGTGGTTGGCTTACGGTATACTGAGGTAGTAAAACCTTGGGGTGCATGTGATATAAGTATGTCAAGGAATGGAAGTGAATTATTGGTTTCATGTTCACATGTGAATTGAATATTTGTGTGTTGTTTGTTAATGTATTGGAAGAAGAGGTCGGAATGGGATTTGTGCTTGAATATGAGGAAGCAGTCATCTATATATATAATGGGTTTAAAGTCGGGGGGACATTGGTTTAGCCAGATGGTTTCAAAATGTGAGAGGAAGATGTTAGCGAACGTGGGACCAAGGGGTGATCTCATTGGCATGCCGTCTATTTGTTTGTAAAAGTGATCTTCAAAAGTGAAAATGGTGTCGTTTACAGCAAGTGATAAAAACTTGTTGGAATAATGGTTTGGTTAAGCCTAGTTTTGTATGGGTATTGCTATTCAGAATGATATTACAGGTTTCATGAACTGGTATATTGGTGAAAAGGTTGGTAATATCAAAACTGGTCATAAAACAGTTGGGGAGGTTAAGGGATTGTATATATTTTGCAAAGGTGAAGGAGTCGGAGACTGTATGTTCATTTTTTGTGAGATGGTCTAAGTGAGGCACAAGGAATTTACAAAGATTATATGAAATCACCCCCTACAATTTACAGATTTTAGTATCTTGACATCTTCTTCAAATTCCTTAGACCGCAAAATATTAGAATCATTGCATATCAGACAACTTCAACCTACTCTTAATCAATCAGCCTCTTCCACCTCTCTCCTGATAGCTTAACCTCAATTCATCCAGCTATAACCTTATCATTAAATAACCTTAATTTTATCCCCTAATACACCTGTTTCATCCATTCATATTTTTAAAATTCTACAACCAAGTGACTACAGACTACAACCTGTTTGACAAAATCTCAATTTGCTTATTTGTTAATTTGTACTCACCTTGTTCACAATAGTTTAGTGTTCTTAATTTATAGTTAATATTTATATTTATTTATTTTTATTTTTATTTTTAGTTCAATTGTTGATAATATTCTTGGTGTTATTAATTTGTTAAATTGTGTTTATAATTATCTCTTACATTTATACTGATTGTTACTTATTTTATTTCATTTACAGATGATATTGATAATGGGTTTAGATAACCCGAAACGTCTATCATATGAACTGTTATTTATTTATTTCATATTGCCTTTAGCATCTATTATTAAAGCTTAATAAAATGATATCTTTTCCTGCATTGCTAGCAACATTATTTATATATATATATATATATATATATATATATATATATATATATATATATATATATATATATATATATATATATATATATATATATATATATATATATATATATATATATATATATATATATATATATATATATATATATATATATATATATATATATATATATATATATATATATATATATATATATATATATATATATATATATATATATATATATATATATATATATATATATATATATATATATATATATATATATATATATATATATATATATATATATATATATATATATATATATATATATATAAGGGTCGAAACATATATAATTTTCCTTTTTTATAATTTCACACTTTGCACGTAGTTACATATGTTGTCGTTAGTAATGTGATAAAATTTGAATCATATGCTATCACCTGTACCCCTCGCATACCCACCCCCCTTTTGTCCTAGGTTCGTTGGTGATTGCAAACAATATTTTGAACTTAAAACCATTGAGCTTTGTAGGTTTTAATTAAGGAATGTTATATTCTAATATGCCTTTGAGAGTCATGAACACTTGACAAGTGACCACTGGCCAGTACCACTATCAAAGATTGTAGGGATACATATAATGCCCATTGATTACCAATCACTAATAAATATGTTAAGATTCAATGGATGTTATTTATATGCTTACAAACTTTTTTTCCTTTTTCAGATAAAGTCTAATTGCAAATATTATTCCTTATCTTAATACATTGATAATAATAATAATAATAATAATAATAATAATAATAATAATAATAATAATAATAATAATAATAATAGGAAAAATGATAAGGATGATGATAATAATAATAATAATAATAATAATAATAATAATAATAATAATAATAATAATAATAATAATAATAATAATAATAATAATAATAATAATAATAATAATAATAATAATAATAATAATAATAATAATAATAATAATAATAATAATGAAGATGTCTACTAGAAGTAAAACTCTCAATGCCTCATTTGGTCAGCCTATATTTTTTCTAACCTAGATGATCCCTTCGAAGGCTGATACCTATCGTCATTACTAATTTGTAAGGAATAGTAATAGAGAAGAAATGAAATCAAAGGGCACAATAACGGCAAAAGAATGTTACAGAATAATAGCAAAAAATGTCAAACGCATTTGGAATATATTTTCATTTCCTTATATCGTTCGAGGCAATTGCTATGAAAGTTGAACGATTGATAATGTCAGCTACCAATCTCATTAAAGTTCCAATCACACAAAGAAATTACATTTTTATGGAAAAGCTTATGACATTTGATGAGATGTTTGATATATGTACAATGTACCTGCTCTGATAAGAAAATCAGAACTGATTGTAGATGTGATATTCGAATTCCAGTGATCGAGTGGGAATGTTTTGTTGGACAGAAACAAAAAATTAACCAGCTTGGTGCAATAGATAGGGTCACTACTGCAGCCTGCAGCAAGAAAATAAACTCATGAAAGAAATAAAAACTTTGAATGTGCAAAAATGTCATGCATTGGTTTATCTAGTAGTTTTGCATATAATAACTCTGATTCTTCTGACGACATTCACGAAAATATTGAAAGTGAGACAAGAAGTGATTCATCTTTACTTCCAGATTTCGAATTACGAGGAAACAATCAAAACAGATTTAAATATGATAAATTGTCTGTGACAGCAGATAGATACCGCGGAAGGCGTAAGTAGTAGGGCTGCTACTGCAATTGTAAATGCTGCCTTGGAAGATATGGGGATCCTCATCCTAGGCAATATGCTAGATAGAAAAAAAGTAGAAAGGCAAAGAAAAAGAGTCGGATTGAGGGAGAGACTTTAAACAGGTTGCAGCACCAAAATATTATGTGCATGGGTTTTGATGGAAGAAAAGATTAAACCAAAACACTTACAGGGATAGTACACGAAAAACTCGTCGTTGTTGTTAAAGAACCTGGTGATATCTACATGGATCAGATCATTCCTGACAACGGAAGCACTCGATGCATAGCAGATGAACTAGTCACCTTTCTTACTGATACACATAGTTTTAATTCACAGTTGTAAACCCATGACTTATAGGTGGTATAATAAAATTAATTGAAATTCACATTGAGAGGCCTATTCAGTGGCTAATATGCCTTCTGCATGCTAATGAATTACCCTTTAGACATGTATTCAAAAGTATTGATGGCAAAACAACGGGTGCGAAAAGCTTCAAAGGTTTGATCGGAAATAGAAATAATTTACGATTTAACGCAAGCAAAAATCTTTGAATTTACACCTGTGAAATGTGAAATTGAGGTTCCTGAAGAAATAGTTAAAGATCTCAGTAATGATCAAAAATATCTCTACGAGATGTGCGTTGGAATAAAATCTGGCA
Source organism: Armadillidium nasatum (assembly GCA_009176605.1). NCBI lineage: Eukaryota > Metazoa > Arthropoda > Malacostraca > Isopoda > Armadillidiidae > Armadillidium > Armadillidium nasatum. The sequence continues at coordinate 103,625 of SEYY01000270.1, forward strand.
CCATTTCAAAGGAGTTGGTCTTAAAATCACCAGGAGCTTTGCACCGTGCAAGATGGCTCACAGGGACTAATAGAATCCTCCGGTTATTTGTTTCAAATACAAACCCAGAAAAAAATCTCCAGGATTTAATTCAGATCATATTAGAAGTATATGGCCCAGGTTGGTTTCGGATTAAATTACACCCAAAAGCTACATGCGGTGCAATGAATTTTTATTACTTAATTTTTCTCATCAGAAATCATAGGGAAGAGCATCGCATAATCATGGAAAATGTTCTCAGGAACAATGTTTACTTTGCTCATCCAGAAAACATTTTGATTTCAATGATCACAAATCGCAGGGTAGAAATTAGAAAGATAGCTGTTGATCGTATAATAAATGCAAGAACAAGAAGAGAACCAATAAGAAACTTTGACTTGCCAAATAATATTAATTTCAATGCTAATGCTTATACTGAGATCGACTGGAACAAGGAAACCGTCACTTCTCAACGCTCTTACAAGATTTTTCAAATGAAGATCTACTTCAAGCTATAATAAAACCCACCGAACTTCCTACTATTCTTTGTCGAGGGGTGGAACGTGCAATTAGCTTAGTCACTAGGGTCTCAGAAGATCAAATTGGCTATGAAAAAAAAAAAATATTCTGAATACCATAGAATCAAAGAAATTTATGCCAACTTTTGAATACAAAAATCAATGGAAGTAATTGTAAGAAGTTTTGTAAAGGTAAGATACATATATTTGTATAATATAGTATATCTAGCACAAGTGTTTATTCAAAAATAAATTCAGTTTCTTTTCAATTGTATTCCTAACATTAAAGCCTGTTCAATAATGAAAATTTCAGTTTTTATCCATTTTTTCATTTTAGGGGGGTAGTATGCGAGGGGTAGGGGTCGCATAGCTCCAATAATTCACATTGTCATTCAGAAATCCTTACTGAACTCCTTGCAGGGTATAGATTTAAGATACCAAATTTCGACCCTCCCTAATTATATATATATATATATATATATATATATATATATATATATATATATATATATATATATATATATATATATATATATATATATATATATATATATATATATATATATCAAAATAGTTATTTTAGATCTAGAAAATTAAATTAGCAATCTACGAAACCAAATAATGGGAAAAGAATTAGGCCAATATTAAGATCAAATAACTTCATTTATAATAATGATAGACTTTGCTCAACGATCTACAACCAGAATAACACAAAATGTAATTCCCAAAATATCTGAAGACAAAAGAGCTTTCAATAATAAAATAAGGAACAAGGTTATAAATGGAGAATATATAGTTAGAATAAAATACACTGAACTGAACAATTTATTAAACGAACTA
>SEYY01000270.1:112500-126396 GCA_009176605.1 Armadillidium nasatum
AGTGTTTCTTATTTTAATTTTGGTTTTAGCCTGTGTTTCAATTGTGCTATACTTTTTGTTTTAACTTGTGTTTTACTAGTTTAATAAATATTATTATTAAAAGTGATACTGTTTTTTTTCTGTGCTTGCGTTTTTTTTTTTTTGTTTTTTTTTTTATAGTATTTATTTAATTTTGGTTTAGCCTGTCTTTCAACTGTTTTAATTTGTGTTTTAACTTGTGGTTTTTTTTTAGTTTAGTTTATATTATTATTTAACGTGCTAGGTTTTTTTTCCTGTTTGCGTTTATTTAGTAGTTATTTAATTTTGATTCTAGCCTGTTTTTCAATTTGTGTTTTAACTTGTGTTTTTTTTTAGTTTTAGTTAATATTATTAATTTAAGGGTTAGTGTTTTTTTCTGTATTAGGTTAGCGTTTTTAGTAATTTAAATTCTGGCTCCGAACTTCAGACGGATGAAAAATTTTAGTTCTCAGCAATCTTTAAGTTTGAGGAAATTAAAGTTGAAATTAAAGCTAAGTTTAAACTACTTTTCTTTTAATATAATGTATCTATTCACTAATTTATTTTATTTTTTTTTATTTTTTTTTTTTTTAATCGTTTAATGTAACTGATACACATTTTTAAATACTGATTTGTTCCCGTTTTACCTTGGTTTAGTTTTTTTTAATGAGTATATGAATTTCGTGCGTTTGCTTGTGTATGGGGTGTGTTTTTGAGTGTGTGTGTGTGTGTGTGTGTGTGTGTGTGTGTGTGTGTGTGGTTGTTTGTGGGTGATTGTTGTAAACTTTTGAATGACAAGATCGAATGGACGTGTGGGTGGGTGCAGACGGGGGCTATCTATTGACTTTGCCAACGTCCGTGGTCTCCGCTCTAATATCGAATCTGTTGAATATCACCTCTCTAACTCTCATCCTAACCTTTTGCTTCTGGTCTGAGACCCAGTTGGACAGGGATTCTTTCTCAAATAACCTCAATGTCTCTAACTACAACTTTTTTCACAATTTCCGACTAAATGGTGGAGTCTGTGCCTATATTAACATTAATACTCCTGTGACACGTCTCATGAATCTAGAATCTCCTAATTTCGATGTTTTATGGCTTAAAATCTGTCTTCCTACCACTACAATTATCTTGTGTTTCTGCTACTGCTCCCCTAATGGAACAGATTTTCCAGTTCTTTTTCAATATCTTACTACTTCTCACGAGGCTGTTACTTCTTCTCATCCAAATGCTGAAGTCCTCTATTTAGGGGATTTCAACGTACACCACACTGAATGGTTGGGCTCCTCTCATACTGATACAGGTGGGAGGGAGGCCAAATCATTCAGCATTCTCAACGATCTGGAGCAGCTGATTAGGGAACCCACACACATTCCAGATCGTCCTAACCAGTTCTTGAACACACTTGACTTATGCTTCACCACTACTCCTTCTAGATATAAATACACTATGTTTCCTCCTATTGGGAACTCTGACCATAATCTTATAGCTCTTAGTCACAATGCTTTCTCTCCAACAGTTCCACCATGCCCTAAACGTACTTTCTGGCACTTTAATCGGGCTAATTGGGGGGCAATGCGCCGCTTCTTTGCTACCTATCATTGGAGTGAATCTTGCTTTATCTCTGGGGATGCTTCTGTCTCTGCTGAAAAGGTAGGGGCAGTGATCCTTGATGGGATGAGCAGATTCATTCCATCTTCAACTAAATCTTTTTCTCCTCAAAATCCATGGTTCGATGGCAACTGTTCCCTTGCCCTTCGTGTGAAAGACAGTGCTTATCGTGAGTGGAAAAACTCTCCTTCTCCTATCACTCTTGCTAATTTTCATTCAGCTCGGAATCGTTGCAGGGATGTTCTTCGAAGGACTAAGCGTACTTTCATAAAAAGGAAGTGCGCTGACCTCCATACCTCTCCTACTGATAAAAATTTATGGACTCTTGTCAAAAATATCTCTAATAACTTCTGTAAATCTGCTTTCCTCCTCTTATTCGCTCTGATGGTTCTGTTGCTAATACTCCCTCTGAAAAGTCTAATCTCTTCGGCCTCCTTTTCTCTTCTAATTCCATCCTGCTCGATTCTGGCATCCCTCCTCTTACTCCTTCTCCTCTCAGGTATCCCATGTCTCTACCTGTAATTACTCATGATCGGGTGCATGGGATCCTGAAATCTATGAACGTCAGGAAGGCCAGTGGCCCGGATGGCATTCCCCCTCGTGTTCTGAGGGAGTGTGCTTCCAAGTTAGCGCCTGTCCTCGTTCAGCTCTCCTCTCTATGCCTTAATACTAGTACTTTTCCTTTATGCTGGTAGCGAGCATTTGTTCAACCGATCCCGAAAAAAGGTAGCCGCTCTGACCCTTCTAACAATCGACCAATAGCTCTCATTTGTGTTCTGTCTAAAATTTTTGAAACTCTCCTAAACTCTCATTTCCTAGATCATTTGGAGTCTCATTCTCTTCTCTCAGATCACCAGTATGGCTTTCGACGCTCGAGGTCAACTAGTGACATATTTTCCTATCTTACTGATCTATGGTCTTCTACCCTTAGGGATTTCGGGGAGTCTTGTGTGGTGGCGCTTGACATATCTAAGGCTTTTGACCAGGTGTGGCATGCGTCACTGCTCTCCAAGCTCCCTTCCTTTGGGTTTCCTCCTTCCCTTTGCTTACTTTTGTCTAGTTTTCTCTCAGATCGTTCCATTTTTGCACTTGTAGATGGAGCGACCTCTTCCTCTTTTTCTGTCAACTGTGGTGTTCCTCAAGGTTAAGTTTTATCTCCAACTTTATTCTTACTTTTCATTAACGATCTTCTTAACTGCACTTCTAATTCGGTTCACTCTTTTGCTGACGACTGAACTCTACATTCTTCTACTCATTTCAAATCTGCTCCCTCTTTCGCTTCTAGAGTTGCTTCTCGTCTTCAACTTTCCGATTCTATTCTCGCCGATCTGGACTGGATTTCCCGGTGGGGTCATAGCAACCTTGTGAAATTCAACTCTTTAAAAACTCAACTTCTTCATATTTCCCTCTCAAAACACCTCCAAACTTTCCTATCCTCTTCGATGGCTCTCCCGTCTCACCTGTAAATAACATTAACATTCTTGGTCTAAACATAAACAATAAACTATCTTGGAAACCACATATCACAATGGTTGCTAAAGCGGCCTCTAAGAAGCTGGGAGTTCTGTTCAGGTTGCGAGAATTTTTTTCTTCTGAGCAGTTACTCCAAATATACAAGGGTCTTATTCGCCCTTGTATGGAGTACTGTTCTCACATTTGGGGAGGCTCCGGCTCCTCCTCTCTTTTGGATAGGGTTGAGTCTAAAGCTATAAGATTAATTAACTGTCCCCTACTTTCAAACTCTCTTGATCCCTTATCTCTCCGACGTGACGTTGGCGCACTATCTCTTTTCTACTAGTACTACAATGGCAGATGCTCGAGGGAATTAGCCTCTCGCATTCCTCCACCGTTGCGTCGTCCTCGTTGCACAAGGGGTGCCCTGCTTTCGCACCAATTTTGTGTGGATGTAGGAAACCCCAGGCTAGCCCGTTGTGGTGCCTCCTTCTTTCCAGCCACTTCTGTTCTGTGGAACTCTCTGCCATCTTCTATTTCCTCCTGTTTTTAATCTTCCACTCTTCAAGGCTTCCGTCTGTGCCCACCTGTGGGGTGTGCGTTAGTTTCTGTGTTTGAATGAGTTTTCTTCCCCCTTGTGTGTGCCCCCTCCATGAAAAGGGCTCTGCCCGTGAGTGGTGGCGATCTGTAAAATAAATATATATATATATATATATATATATATATATATATATATATATATATATATATATATATATATATATAATATATATATATATATATATATATATATATATGTGCGTGTGTGTGTGTGTGAGAGTGTGTGTGCGTGCGTGTGTTTGTGTGTGTGTTTTTTTTTTTAAAGAAAAGTTCACATCTCACTGGCATTGCCCTTTTCGAGGTGGAACTTTTCTACGTAGTGAATGACTAGGATCCCCAAATGCGATCGAACTGGCACTCTCAAGCAAGTGAATTAAATACTCAACCGTTTGAGACCAAGGTAGACGCAAATTGAGGTGATGATGGCCTTCAGCACCCAGAATATGCTATAGATATGAAAGAAACCTACGAATGAGTAGTACAAATAGCAAGCTCACTATGATCCCAAGGTAATTTCTTTTCTTAAAAGTGTATAAAGGACTTTACTAAATACTTATGATTCTTTGTTTGTAAGATAGCCATAATGTAAAAGAAATACAATATAAAGCAAGAATAGAATTTCTTCGGAGATATGATTGGACAGTTGGTATGAAGTTCAATATCAATAACGCTGCCCTTGTTCAACCTAGCCAGATTATTCTTCCTCCTTTAAAACGGAGTTATATGCAATTGATTTTTTTAATGTATAGTATTCATGGATAAAGACAGCATAGGTGTACAACATATAAAACAAACACTCTCAAAACTAAGTGATGATAAAGTTTTCTGTCATATTTGCTAGTTCTTAAATCAGGAAAATGATGACAGTTCTAAATTTTGACTATGTTAAATGTAAAGAAATTGAAATTATCTACCAGGAACAAGCTTGGGTTTTCTCAGAGGCAAAAAGTATCCGAACTATAAAGAGCTATTTGAGTAGCTTTTACTTAGTTAAGAATAACTAAGATGACGTTTGTTTCCAAAATCCAATTTTCTACACTCCCATTTGAACAACTTTTCAGCACTCCTATTAATAATATATAATGTTGATCATGACAAACATTTTCATCAAGATAAATACATAATAGAAAAAGGTCAACAAGGTAAATGAAATATATAATGTTGATCATGACAAACGTTTTCATCAAGATAAATCCATAATAGAAAAAGGTCAACAAGGTAAATGAAATATATAATGTTGATCATGACAAACGTTTTCATCAAGATAAATCCATAATAGAAAACGGTCAACAAGGTAAATGAAAGCCTGTCGTGCTGGTTCATTACTGATACTTTCAACATCGTAAAACATATAAAGCTGATTGCGAAAGCAAAATAGTTAATGCATATTTTTCTCAAATTAAAATTCATTTCCTTCATTTATCGCTTCATTAAATTTGCATTAAAATACAAAATTTTCAAAATTTAATTTAATTTTCTAAAACCTGTAAGACTATCTAAGTGATCTAACAAAGGAGTATTCATATTTGAAAATCTGTTTGGAATGTGGCCTGATAGAGAAAATCTGAAAACGTTTCTCAATACGCCAGAAATAAAAATTAAGAACTACGTATTTTTACTGAATATACAGAAAAACGTTGAATATTGAATACTGAAATCTGAATATTTGAATATTTTGAATAAGTTTATAATTTGATCATGACACACAATGAGTAGGGTTAGATGACAAAGACTTCAATCGTTTTGTGGGAAGAAAAGGGTTACTGTTATTTTTAAAAGTTCAAAGCGTGTAATATAGCATTTAGATTTTAATAATCGAATATGAAATTATTATTGTAATTATTGTAGTATTGAAATTATTATTATTATTATTATTATTATTATTATTATTATTATTATTATTATTATTATTATTATTATTATTATTATTATTATTATTATTATTATTATTATTATTATTATTATTATTATTATTATTATTATTATTATTATTATTATTATTATTATTATTATTATTATTATTATTATTATTATTATTATTATTATTATTATTATTATTATTATTATTATTATTATTATTATTATTATTATTATTATTATTATTATTATTATTATTATTATTATCATTATTCACTAGGAATTACCAGCTTAAAATCATACTTATGCTTTACGCATGCTCTTATTTTTATGCTCTACAACTAATTTAAAAATATTTTCAATTTCAATAAAATATAAAAATTGAAATTGAAATTTTTTTTTTAAATTAGTTGCAGAACATAAAAATAAGAGCGTGACTTTCAAACAGCCAATCGCTCTCTCTCATTCGTACAAAAAGTCCAAATATTTTGGTTCTCAAAATATGAAAAATTATTTTTGACTTGCCATAAAAAAGGATTTGAAGCAGCGTTAAAAAAAAGTTTAAAAATGAAAAAAAAAAGAATAAAAAAAAATATATATATAAATAAAAATAAATATAAAACAACCTCTTTCAATGCTGGAAACCTTCATCCTTTTAAATAATTTTTTTTCTCGCGATATATCAAAGCTCAACTGAGGAGAAACAGATATAAATAGAAATAATTTATAAATTTAAACAAATAAAAAAATTTCCTCCTTTATATATTTATCTAATTTGAATATTCAGTATTTATATAACTTATTTTCAAAGAACTTGTTTCCTAAGGCCATTTTTCATTAATTATAGACTAATGAATATATATATATATATATATATATATATATATATATATATATATATATATATATATATATATATATATATATATATATATATATATATATATATATATATATATATATATATATATATAATTCTCACAAGATTATCTGGAGTCAAGGCTTTTTCTAAGAAATACCTCACTGCAAATAACCTTGGTCCCTAAGTCTTATATAGAGAAAATCTGATGAGAGTGTCGTATCTAATACAGTTAACTAAAGAGAAGGATTTTTTTTCCTTTTGAAGGTTTCGTTTTTTGATGGCTAGATGATCCATTGCAACGCATGGTGATAGATAGACCTTACCTTTAAAATAATAGAATTGAGGCAATAAGTTCTTGGTTGTCAAACCTCTGGAGAGTTTAAGCAGTTTTTAGGGACTTTACGAGACTGTAAATGTTGTCAGTTTTGTTAAAAGGCAGCCTCTCCCTTCGATCGAACCTTCTCAATTCACTGTCAAAATCTGCGTTAAACTGTTAACCTGGTTCTTATTCTCTTTCAATGACTTAAAAAACCTAATGCTCGAGTGGTGCACCATCTTCACATGAATTTTGTGTAGATATAGGCAATTCCAGGCTTGTCCGTTGTGGTACCTCCTTCTTTCCAGCCACCTCTGTTTTCTGGAATTCTCTTCCATCCTCTATATTTCCTCTATATTTAATCTTTATTACATTAAAGCTCACGTCTGTGCTCACCTACGGAATTTGGGTTAGGTGGGAATTGTAGGTTTTTTAAATTTTTTAAAAATTATTTTAACACCCCTCCTTGAGAAGGACTCTGTCAGTGAGTGATGGTAAAAACGAAACAAAAAATAAAATCTTTCAACGACTTAAGAAAACTAAATGTAATCTAAATATACTTAAAGGAGAATTTCGCGACACAGAAATTTATCTAATTAATTTGCATGTGTTTGGAATGCACGAATTCCTCTCTGCTTTCTTCCCATTTTCAACAATTTTCTCTGAGCCTCAATAATGACACTTCTGTCAGTGTTAGATGTGCATGCCCATTACATCCAAATGAAGGTCAGCCACTCTGAACCTTCTAACAATCAACCTATAGGTATCACTTGCACTCGGTTAGATCTTTGAAATTATCTTAAGTTTTTTATCTTAGATAACCTGGATTTTCATTATCTTTCCAATATTCAATATGGATGGATACTCGAATACTACTGGTGGTATACTTTTCTATCTCATTGATTGATAATCTGCCTTTTGAGACTGGGGAGAATCTTGTAGCTGTGTTTAACGTTCCAATGGCTTTTTATGGAGTTTGGAACAAGTCGTTCCTCTCCAAACACCCTTCCTTGGGTTTCTCACACATCTGCTTTTTATGTTTAGCTTCTTTTCAGAGATCGTTGTATGTATCTTAAAAAATGTATAAGACCTGGAACTGGAATGCGGTTAATTAATCCAGCTTCAAACTGTATTTTGCTTACACTCTGGCTCCAAATTCTTGGAGTTGCAGTTTTCAGCAAACCATGTTACAGTTCTTTAACCGTCGAAAACTGATTTCGACGTATTTTGTTTCATGTTTCGACACCAAGATACTTTAGATTTTCTCTGCCGCTAACCTGCTAATTTTAGAATATCATCCTCTCTATATATGCAGTATAACGTACCTTTATGTTATCTAACGATCTCTGCAAAATTTCGATCGCACTCATTGACATATATCATTCAAAATAAATGTTAATTTCATGACGGGTAATCACATTTGGGCTGTAAGCTGAATTACGCTTAATATGACGAGTTGCAGCTTTCACCTGTAATATTTGGAATTATTCGTATGCAATAAATTTATCTTTTGAGAGTAATGAATATTAAAGTGCCAAAATACACATTTGCCAAGTTCATGCGAGTTATGAGAAGTATGTGTAAGAATGGTTAATAATATCAAACCATTAGCAGCAACATTCAATTCCTTCTACGGAAATGAGACTGAAGTGATTTTCCATTATTAAAAAGTATTTTATTCTCTTCATTCTGATATTATTCTTGACCAGCTCTAAACGAAGAAAAATAAATCAGAAATCATCCAACCAGAAGAATTTACAAGACCAAAGCATCCTTCTTGGGCATTTCCCGTAATTAATTTCTCTTTAAATCTTTTCTTTGTAATATGAGACATGGTGAAGGGTTGTTGCCATTTGAACATATTATTCCACACATTATCATCTTAATTCCTCTCTCTAGTAATGAAATGTGTTCAACTTGATGTTGACTTTTGGGTGCAACGACTTTAAGGGCTGAAATGGTAGAGTGCTTGACTCACGTGCTTGAAGGCTCCGGTTCGATCCCACTTGGGATTTTAGGTATATTCTATTAAAGAGGTTCTTTCCTATAATAAGGCATTGTCCATGAGATGTGAATTTTTATATATAATATTATTTGGCCACCCAATTTCTTCAAGATTGCATATATCCCTCCTCTCTAATTTGTGTTTTTCTATTAATGATCTAAATGAAGGCTTACTTCGTCCACCAGTAAATGAATAACAAGTTGGTGCCAGATATTCATTTGATTGTTCTCTAGCCTGACTATTCAAAATATTGAAATAAACTCTAATGTACACATTAACCGATGCATAAGTATTTATTGGTCCTAAAAACTCACTTTTCTTTTATTGTTTTTCTTTAAACTTCTTATCTTCAAAAGTTACAGTTGAAGGGTGAAAATCTACGTTTGTCAATAAAAAAAAAATTATAAAACTTTTACACTGACCAGTGGAGACTATTTCAAGGTAGATTCAAGGCCATTACCCAATTATGCGAAAACGAGTTGCCAAATACTATTTACTGAAACAAAAATGACAGTTTGGGAAATAGCTCCAATATTTGAACCGTCTTTTTAATTTAAATATAGAGAAAGTAAAAATAAACTCATTTAAAGATTACTCAAATTAATTTTTAGCGAAATTTTAAATGGGATATTAAAAAAAAAATAAAATAAAAATGGCGCATTTATACTCGAACTGGAATGAGTACATCACAAAAGCTCATTAAGAATAAAAGAAATAGCTAACTCGAACTACTCTATTCACTTGCCTTTACAGTATTTTCCTTTGTTGTTTTTGTTTTTACTATTAATATTATATATATATATATATATATATATATTATATATATATATATATATATATAATATATATATATATATATTATATATATATATATATAATATATATATATTGTTTTGTGAGTGTATGTGTGTTCCGTAAGGAACGTGGTTTTTAAAGGAGAAATCGTCACAAACAACTTTATTTCTTTTTAATATTTTAATCCCTTAATTCTAATTAAAATTCACAAATGATATAACAACAATAAAGGATTTATCCTTCTTTAATATTTGTTTTACAAGCACCGTGACTCTCCGTTCCCTTTTTACTTTTATTTACTTTTCTAATGTCGATGTTTTATTAATAATAATTAATAATGACAAATAAAGGGTAATTAAACGAGGGTAATTAAACGATGGTTTTAACGTTCGACTCGCTATCACAGAATATCCTGTGGCAGCTTTGTCAGATGCCGAACTGCCTGGCATTCCCTGCTCAAAACTCTTCCTAAGGCAAAAGAATTCCACGTCCTAAGAGAAGCCTGTTTCTTATTGGCTTATTTAAATGCTGTTTCTACATGGTATCATTATTTCAACTATAATAATCATTATTTTGCCTGGTTTAAAAAACAAAATAAGTGCCATCAGAAAATGCTAGAGGAGGGAAAGGTTAGAGTTGACATTTTTTCCAAAATGCCAGAAAGAACAAGAGGAAGAGGAACCAGAAAGATTTTTGCATTTACGACAGAGAAAAGATTGTCAGTGTCAGTAGAATTACTAGATAAACAAAACAAATAAAATTTAGTAGTAGAAATGCAGATCTTAAGTCATAAAGTAGAGAATTAAGAAGAGTAAATTAGAGACACGAGAACAAACAACATCACAACGAATATATATATATATATATATTATATATATATATATATATATATATATATATATATATATATATATATAATATATATATATATATATATATATATTATATATTTTTTTTATCTTTAAGTTTTTCTTTAAATAATTAATTTAAAAAAAACATTTAATGCATGTACTATAAAATAACTGAGTACAAGTTATTTTTGAGCAAATTATAAGTGGTAAAGATGTGTTTTGAAAAAAAAAAAATAAAAAAAAATTCATAAAAAGAAAATAAATAATAAGTTAATTTTGGGTGAAAAATAATTATTAAAAATAATTTAACATTAGATAACGATGCTTTAAAATCAACGAATAAAAAATTGCTCCAAAAAATGAAACAAAAACAAGATCACCTCCAAGGATTTTTGGCGCGTATTTTTAATTAAATTTAATTTAATATATTTATATGTATTATATCAATATTTATATATATTTTAATAATAAATAAAAGTTAATATGGTAATTTCAAATTTTCGTGCATTTGGTTAAAATAAAGTTATTTATTTAAATAATAATAATTATTATTTGTTTGTAGCGATTATTTTCTATTTATTCAATATTGTTAGGAAAGAATTTTTATGATGAGTTGTTATGTATTTTTGATAAAAATAAAGGTGGAAAGCTAACTACTTGTTTCTTAAAACCTTCCCGTTAAGGAGATAATTTTCAAAAGGTATTGATATGAGTTGTTTGGTAATTCGCTTTATCCACAAGCCAGAAGAGGTTAGAAGCAGTAGCCGCTTCAGAATAAGCATCAGCAGCTTCTTCAGAGGTCTTCTTCTGGAGGAAGTGATGCTTCTTTCGGAGGAACTGATGCTTATTCTGAAGCGGCTACTGCTTCTAACCTCTTCTGGCTTGTGGATAAAGCGAATTACCAAACAACTCATATCAATACCTTTTGAAAATTATCTCCTTAACGGGAAGGTTTTAAGAAAGAAGTAGTTAGCTTTCCACCTTTAATGAATTTTATCAAAAATACGTAACAAACTCATCATAAAAATTCTTTCATAAACAAGTATTGAATTAACATAGAAAATAATCGCTACAAACAAATAATAATTATTATTATTTAAAATAAATAACTTTATTTTAACCAAATGCACGAAAATTTGAAATTACCATATTAACTTTTATTTATTATTAAAATATATATAAATATTGATATAATACATATTAAATGTATTAAATAAAATTATTATACATTAAAAATACGCGCCAAAAATCCTTGGAGGTGATCTTGTTTTTGTTTCATTTTTTGGAGCAATTTTTTATTCGTTGATTTTAAAGCATCGTTATCTAACTGTTAAATTATTTTTAATAAATTATTTTTCACCCAAAATTAACTTTATTATTTATTTTCTTTTTATGAATTTTTTTTTATTTTTATTTTTTTTTCAAAACACATCTTTATCACTTATAATTTGCTCAAAAATACACTTGTAACTCAGTTATTTTAATAGTAGCATGCATTAAATGTTTTTTTTAAATTTCTTGAAATTTAAAGAAAACTTATCTTTTTAATTGTTAACTTAGTTGTCATCACTTATATAATATATATATATATATAATATATATATATACGTATATATAATATATATATATATATATATATATATATATATTATATATTATTATATATATATATATTCGTTGTGATGTTGTTTGTTCTCGTGTCTCTAAATTGGACCTCTTCTTAAAAATTCTATACTTTATGGCTAAAGTTGTCTTGCAATTCTACTACTAATTTTATTTGTTTTTGGTTTATCTAGTAATTCTACTGACACTGACAATCTTTTCTCTGTCGTAAATGCAAAAATCTTTCTGGTTCCTCTTCCTCTTGTTCTTTCTGGCATTTTGGAAAAAAATGTCAACTCTAACCTTTCCCTCCTCTAGCATTTTCTGATGGCACTTATTTTGTTTTTTAAACCAGGCAAATAATGATTATTATAATTGAAATAATGATACCATGTAGATACAATGTAGATACCATTTAAATAAGCCAATAAGTAACAGGCTTCTCTTAGGACGTGGAATTCTTTTGCCTTAGGAAGAGTTTTGAGCAGGGAATGCCAGGCAGTTCGGCATCTGACAAAGCTGCCACAGGATATTCTGTGATAGCGAGTCGAACGTTAAAACCATCGTTTAATTACCCTCGTTTAATTACCCTTTATTTGTATTATATTATTATTATAAAACATCCGCGGACGAACGAGTCGAAGTATCGCAAGTAGAATTAAGGGATTAAAATATTAAAAAGAAATAAAGTTGTTTGTGACGATTTCTCCTTTAAAAACCTCGTTCCTTACGGAACACACATACATACACGCAATAACTATTATGTATATATATATTATATATATATATATAATGATATTTAATATTATGATAATAGTATAATATAGTATATATATATATATATATACTATATGCTAAAAAATGAAGTAAACAAAAACAACAAAGGAAAATACTGTAAAGGCAAGTGAATAGAGTAGTTCGAGTTAGCTATTTCTTTTATTCTTAATGAGATTTTGTGATGTACTCATTCCAGTTCGAGTATAAATGACCGCCAATTTTTATTTTATTTTTTTTAAGTGATCCCATTTTCGAACCTCATTTCTTTTAAATAATTAATTTTGAGTAATTCTTTAAATGAGGTTTTATTTTTACTTTCTCTATATTTAAATTAAAAAGACGGTTCAAATATTGGAGCTATTTCCCAAACTGTCATTTTTGTTTCAGTAAATAGTATTTGGCAACTCGTTTTCGCATAATTGGGTAATGGCCTTGAATCTACCTTGAAATAGTCTCCACTGGTCAGTGTAAAAGTTTTATAATTTTTTTTTTTATTGACAAACGTAGATTTTTCACCCTTCAACTGTAACTTTTGAAGATAAGAAGTTTAAAGAAAAACAATAAAAGAAAAGTGAGTTTTTAGGACCAATAAATACTTATGCATCGATTAATGTGTACATTAGAGTTTATTTTAATATTTTGAATAGTCAGGCTAGAGAACAATCCAAATGAATATCTGGCACCAACTTGTTATTCATCTACTGGTGGACGAAGTAAGCCTTCATTTAGATCATTAATAGAAAAACACAAATTAGAGAGGAGGGATATATGCAATCTTGAAGAAATTGGGTGGCCAAATAATATTATATATAAAAATTCACATCTCATGGACAATGCCTTATTATAGGAAAGGAACCTCTTTAAGTAGAATATACCTAAAATCCCAAGTGGGATCGAACCGGAGCCTTCAAGCACGTGAGTCAAGCACTCTACCATTTCAGCCCTTAAAGTCGTTGCACCCAAAAGTCAACATCAAGTTGAACACATTTCATTACTAGAGAGAGGAATTAAGATGATAATGTGTGGAATAATATGTTCAAATGGCAACAACCCTTCACCATGTCTCATATTACAAAGAAAAGATTTAAAGAGAAATTAATTACGGGAAATGCCCAAGAAGGATGCTTTGGTCTTGTAAATTCTTCTGGTTGGATGATTTCTGATTTATTTT
>SEYY01000270.1:128996-131496 GCA_009176605.1 Armadillidium nasatum
CGAAATTTTTTTTTTATTTTATCGATATAAAAGGCCTAATTAATTATATTTTTTATATTTATTATTATTATTATATTTTTTTTTTTCTTTTTCTTCTTCTTCTCTTATTATTATTATTATTATATTATTATTTATTATTATTATATTATATTATTATTATTATTATTATTGTTAATTTATCTTTCATTGAATTTAGGCCTAATATTTTTATTCATTTTTATTATGATTATTATTATTATTATTATTATTTTAAATATAAATACTATTTTTTAAATTTTTTTATGGCACACGAATATATTTACTGGAGGTTCCGGCACACGAACCCCTCGACCTGTGAGTGGTGGTATTGATGAGTGAGCGAAAGACCTTCAGTAATTTAGCAAAACCAACGCTTTTTATTTGAAACTAATCCGTACTTTCGGAAGTAGCAAATATAGTATAGGACTCTCTGTCTCTCAATATATATATATATATATATATATATATATATATATATATATATATATATATATATATATATATATATATATATATATATATATATATATATATATATATATATATATATATATATATATGTGTGTTTAAATAAATTTAAACAATTGAAAAATCAATTTACACATATACGAAAAAAAATTTCTTAAACGAAATAGTTCATCGTAGCTCGGTCAACATCGTTCTCGACTTCTGGAAATATCAAAATCTCAGCAAAAACAAAACGGTTCGAATACTCGTCTGATGATTTCTGACGTCAGAGGTAAGTGTATTAATATCTCAATAGATGGAGTAGCAATGAAAAGATAGTCAGGTGGTATATCGTACGCATGATACAGAGTTGCCATTTGTGTAACTAAAGTTTTTTTTTTTTTCGAATAAAATAGAAAGGCATTTGGTGATTCATTTTCTATTAGCGGAAAAAAAAACGGTCAATTCCTTTCTATATAGACCGGCAAAAACGCGTTTTTTGCCGCTCTATATAGAAAGGAATTAGAAAGGTTTGTTTTTTACAGTATATATATATATATATATATATATATATATATATATATATATATATATATATATATATATATATATATATATATATATATATATATATATAATATTATATATATATATATATATATATACACTATTTAAATTCATTAAAGATTTAGCAAATGAACTTGAAGTTCAAAGTTATGAAGAGCCAAACCATGTAGAAAGCAAACCACCGTAACTCAAAATCTCTAACTCTATAAAACAAAATGCATTCTAAATAATTCTGTTGGGGGCGCTCTCGTGCAAGGACACCGAACAGAGGATCTTCCTTCATAAAAACTTTCAGGAATCAAATAATTTCTCTTCAGTTGCTAAAAGGATCGAAAAGTATTTGCTATTGAAATACTAAAGAGGATATTTTTTTTTTATTCATCAACGTTAATACACCCTTGATGCAAAGAATTTTCATTATTATTATTATTATTATTATTATTATTATTATTATTATTATTATTATTATTATTATTATTATTATTATTATTATTCACCATCACCATCCAACCCGTAGGCTGGCGCCTTTTGGATGCTACACCACCATTTTCCGTAGTCCATTATTACAAGGATGTCATCAACCTTATATTTTCTCTCTTTCGAGGCGTAGCCTTGGTATCTCGAGCAGTGTCTATTTTTACGTATCCTGCTTGCTAGACCTGTCGCCAACAATCTCTCAATTCTGGGAGGCAACTTTATCTGTGAATGATATGACCCACAGTTGTACATGGGAAGAGACAAATGGCTGAAAGGTCTTACCAATTTTATGCAGCTTATTGAGCAGTCTAATTGTAAGACTAAATAATTCTGACGTCATATTAAATTGAGTTCATACATTTGAAGTAATTAATATTTAAGCTGAAATTCCCAAACAACATTATATATTATTTAACTTTTGTTACTTCACAGGCAAATTTATTTTTCTTTTCATTATTTTTTTAAATATATTTTAACGTCAAAAACAATAGCTTTCTTTGTACTAAAATTTTAATTAATATCACTTCTTCATAAATTTATTTTGATTAGAAAGTTGATCATTTTCTTCCCATTCATATCCTTCTCCCTTAAATATAGTTTTTTTCGGAGTGTTTATTTTCAACTCTTTCAAATCACCTTTTTTCTTAACAACAACAACAACAGCAACAGCATAATAATAATAATAATAATAATAATAAATAATAATAACTAATAAAAATTAATAATAACTAATAATAATAATAACTAATAATAATAACTAGTACTGATAACTAATAATAATAACTAATAATAATATACTTTAACGACTTTAATGACCCAATCAAGATAAATTTTACGCTTATATAAACTGTATATTATACAGTGTATATGAGCGTAATTTTTTATTTTTTACTTTTTATTTTTTTAATAATAATAATGTAAGCGTAAATTTAAATGCGATATATATATACAGTGGCGGCTCGTCATTATGGGCTCCAGGGCTGCAGCCCCT
>SEYY01000270.1:136496-141496 GCA_009176605.1 Armadillidium nasatum
TAGCTGAAGCTCCTAAGCCCTGCTGCTTCACTCTCCTCACAATCTCACTGTTATAATGGAAGCTATTCTTCTGAACTCTATTATCGCATGCCTTCTCCATTGAGAAGAAATCGTACTATGTCTTTCGACACCACCTTATTCTTTTCTGTTCAACTCTCTGAACCTTAGAGGTTAAGTCTTTATCACTCTTCCTTCTGTCTGTCTGTCTGTCTGTCTCTCTCTCTCTCTCTCTCTCTCTCTCTCTCTCTCTCTCTCTCTCTCTCTATATATATATATATATATATATATATATATATATATATATATATATATATATATATATATATATATATATATATATATATATATATATATATATATATATATATATATATATATATATATATATATATATATATATATATATATATATATATATATATATATATATATATATATATATATATATTATATATATATATATATTTGATAGAGAAAAATTTCTTTTGAAAGTTTGAGAGAGAGTAAATAAAGTAAGCTTTATTTATTTGCGGCGGAAATTTCCCTTAATTAAAAGAGTGTTTTAAGACCTATAACACAAGATACGTTTTTGGCCTCATAAAAATTTTATGCTGCATTGTAAATTTTCCTATTTCACATTAAACATATATATATATATATATATATATATATATATATATATATATATATATATATATATATATATATATATATATATATATATATATATATATATATATATATATATATATATATATATATATATACATTGTATATATATATATATATATATATATATATATATATATATATATATATATATATATATATATATATATATATATATATATATATATATATATATATATATATATATATATTTATACTTGTTTGTGTGTGTGTAATTTATTTTTTTGAAACAAATCAAATTGTTTTGTTGATTTTAATCTAGCGTAAAGGGAGAACATGAATGATTGGATTGAATAAATTAGATTTAATAGAAAAGATTACTAAAGTAATGAATGATTATGATAGAAAATATCATTGATTAGTCATTATCTTTGTTTAAGGGTATATAATTAAGAAAGAAATAAAGAAAGAAGGAAAGAACATGCTTAGAAAAGAGTATTAAAACTTATTAGTTATTTTTATCAATATATATATATATATATATATATATATATATATATATATATATATATATATATATATATATATATATATATATATATATATATATATATATATATATATATCAGAGGTCGGCATGAACGCAAGTTGCGCTTTTGAGAAAATAGCGCTCTTGCACTTGCGCTTCATCATTTTTTTAAACAGCGCAAGAGCGCAACTTGAGCTCAAGATTTGTTACGTTTTCAAGAAAAGGCAAGAAAACGAGCATAAAAACATGATCAACATGTCGGTCATTGTGGAAATATATGTTGATTAATGATTAGTTAATATGTTCTAAAAATTAGAACTGACAACTTTGCAAGTAAAGTTGTAAACATACGCAATTAGCTTGCTTTGAGGTTTTTTTATTTTTTTTTTTTAGCTTATTTTAAAGATAAAACTCTTCTCTATTATTATTTATTGGGTTAATGCATTTTTATATTTACCACTTATGAGTATTATAATATGTAAAAAAGTGAGAGTGCATGTGTAGTGCAAATAAAATTAAAAACAAAAATGTAATATAAGGAATAATGGTAAGTGAATCAGTTTTGAGGTGAACCTAGTTTAGAGGTTAGTAGAATACAGAGTAGGAGAGGTACTAAATGGTCCAGTTTTGCCTCATAAAGCATGTTTCGAGTGAATTTATCCTTTCTTTTTGGAGTACAATGACAGACTAAGGACTCTGCAACTTGTTAAGGGAATTTTTTTTTCTCACCATTCTCCTGTAGGTGCTAGCACCTGTCAGCTGTCTCGAACGAGACATGAGTTTCTTGAGCAAGGCAATCAGTTGGTGGCTTGCTAGGCCTATCCCAACACACTGAACCACTTTTATTATAGGTTACCACCTTACCACTGTATCACTATATTATATTATTATACTATATTATTATATTATTGTTAAGGGAATATAGATTTTAAAAAGAATGGTAATAATTCTCAATATGGCTGAATTCCTACTGACATTAGTGGAATTATCAATTGAGGATTTAATGCCCTTTAATCTTTTGTCAAAAAAAAAAAAAAAAAAAATTGTATATAATAATTTGGAGTAAAGTTATTTAAATGTAAAGTGCAAGTGGCTCATTATTAATAAATAAATAATATGTGGTCATCAAAAACTCCGCTAATAAATAAATAAAATATATATATATATATATATATATATATATATATATATATATATATATATATATATATATATATATATATATATATATATATATATATATATATATATATATATATATTAGGGATGGAGTGAAGTATCGGTATCGGTATCGGTATCGGCAGTATCGGCACATTTTTTGGTATCGGTATCGGTATCGAACGCTCAGGTATCGGTATCAGTATCGGCTAAAAATAGCCGATACCGATACCGATACCAGATTTTTTTCGTCCCTTTGGCTTAATTAAATTATGTAATTTTTTTTATTAATATTACATAATATTTTGAAACGCCGTTTCGCGATAATTTTGTTTCCCGAACATTATATGTTGTTTTCCACTAAAAGTTTATTTTTTCAAATGCAAAAAATTGTTTTTCAATTTATTTTCACGCCATTTACTTCTTACCATTTGGTTTGTTTTCTTAAATATTTTATTTTTATTTTAATCCTTGATTAATCCGTTAGTAAAAAAAATATTAAGAAAAAATAAAATATATATTATATATATATATATATATATATATATATATATATATATATATATATATATATATATATATATATATATATATATATATATATATATATATATATATGTGTGTGTGTGTGTGTGTGTGTGTGTGTGTGTAGGGGAGAACGTATCGCCGTCCAAAGCGATGCAAGTACCCTTTATTAGGCATACTCCGGGGAGTGACAGTATGGTCTAGAATCTAGACCATTTCGTTTCACTTCCCAGCCCTTTGGTTCGTTCCTTTTCGCTTTTCACCTTCTCAGAGGGTCTCTAATGTACCCTCGACTCATATTGGAGTGTCTATGCTCCCACTTCTCCTTCCCCCTACTTCCTTCTCATGTTCCAAATTTACAAGCGCTAAACTTCCCTCTTTCAGAATTTATCCTTCTCTTTGATTATCTTTCTGATCGATCTATAGCTGCTGTTGTAGACGGCCACCGTTCATACTTTAAATCTGCTAATAGTGGTGTTCCTCTTTATTCTGTCCAATCCTCAAAACTTTTTAAACTTTTCATTAATAATCTTCTCTCTATTACTTCATCATCTATCCGATCCTATGCTGATGATCTCACCAATCATTACTCCTTTCAGTTTGAAAGGCGCCCCTCCCAGCAACAGTTATTTGACACTAGAAAGGTTGACTTGGAATATCTGAGGAAGAAATTGAGGAAGAGGAAGAGAAAACATTAATCTTTTCAATGCCTCAAAAACTCAATTCCTCCATATCTCTACTCGAGACTATCTTCTACAAAACTATAACATCTTCGAAAACACGCAACTCAAGCCTTCATCTCTCCTTAATAATCTCTAGTGGTCTTTCTTGGAAGGATCACATTACTTCTCTTTCTAAACAAGCTCCTAATAGGTTGAGTATTCTGTTGCACATTCGTGATTTTTTTACGTCAATCCAGTTGCTTTATCTTTATAGGGGTGTTGTTCTCCCCTGTATGGAATACGCCTCATACATCCGGAGTAGTTCCACTCACACAGCTCTCCTTGACAAGGTGGAGTCTGGCTTTTCGTCTTAAGAACTCTTCCTTTCTCACTAATTCTCTCCAGTCTCTTTCTGCCCGTAGAACTGCTGCGTAACTCACTATATACAATCGCTAGTACAATGGACACTGCTCTTCTGAACTATCCCGTTGCTTTTTCTCCTCCATTGAGAACACGTTGGTGTAACACGATATTCTACACAGTCTTATCCTTTCTCTGTTCAACTGTCTTGATCCTAGACTTAACCGCTATGCCTAATCTTATATACACAACAACTGGTAAAGTCTGGAACGCACTCTCTTTTTCTATTTTAACGATTAGGTTCTGATATGGACCCAACTCTGGTGGAAATTAGTAGTTTTCTGGTCTTTACCCACCAGAGGAGATATAATATATATATATATATATATATATATATATATATATATATATATATATATATATATATATATATATATATATATATATATATATATATATATATATAGAGAGAGAGAGAGAGAGAGAGAGAGAGAGAGAGAGAGAGAGAGATAGAGAGAGAGAGAGAGAGAGCCAAGATAGAGAGAAGTTAAGAGAGGTGATAAAAAGTTTTGCTGAAAAGCTAAAAGAGGTGGGATTGATCGTGAATGTTGAAAAGACAGAACTGTTAATAATTAGAAGGGAGGAAGAGGAAGAGGAGCTTGTGCTGAAGGTGCATGGCGAGGAGGTGATTGTGGTAGAGAGATGTGAATATTTGGGGAGGAGAAAGTATTCACAAGGGAATGAAGTAATATGCTGGAAATCACCAACTGGATGGAGAAATACGGAAGAATGGTGTGAGCACTGTACCCAGTCTTGGCAGACAAAAGAATGGATATAGGAGTAAAGAAAGTAATTTTTGAAAGTACTCTAACCTCAATTTTATAATATGGAAGGGAGACTTGGAGTGCGACAACAAGAGAAGAAAGCAGAATTCAAGCAACAGAGATGAGGGTGTTGCGTTTGATGGTGGGAAGAACCAGGAAGGAGAAGATAAGAAGCGAAAGAATTAGATAAAGTATAGGGGCTGAACCAATTAATCAAAAGATAGATGTAGCAAGACTGAGATGGTTGGGACAAGTGTGGAGGATGCAGGAGGGGAGAGAGACTAGAGGGAGGTGAGAGTGCAGGCCAAGATT
>SEYY01000270.1:147090-169590 GCA_009176605.1 Armadillidium nasatum
TGTGGTTCCAACAACAACTGAACTATTTAGATGTTGTCTATATTCCAAATCCTTCTTGGTTTTTATTTTAGTCTTTGATGTTTTAATTCTTTTTTCCTATAGACTGATAAGCCTCCATCCCAAAGGACTCCACTCTCTACGATTACGCATTTATTTTCGAGTTAATCGTGGATGACTATGTTAGGTTTGTTATGCTTGACTTGTGCGTCTGTTGGAATATTGCAGTCATAAAGTTTTAAGGCTCTGTTATTTTCTTCTAAATTATTTGATTGAAATCAATGGTTAACTGTATTTACTTGTATGTCAAATTTTATGCATATTTTGAAATGAATTAATTGGCATAAACTATTGTGTCATTCAGTGTATATGAGCACCTTATCAACAAAACCTCACATTCAGATAATATGTGACATACAGACTCCGACCAACCATTGCACATTCTGCATCTATCTGTAATTGTTTCTCATTTATGTTTTTTGAACCAGTTGGTTCTGAGCACCTAATCTTGGGTTGCAAGAATGATTCTTTTGCTTTAATAAAGGGGGGGAGGCTAATCTTAAAACATTTTTTTTTGACATTTGACCGATTAAACTGAAATTTCAATATATATGCCTTTTTTTCAACGATCTATTTGATTTCGAAGGTTTTTTGTATGAGTCTATAACGGTTTGAAAGTTATTGGGTCAAAAGTAAAAAAAAGAGAATAGCGGGGTGAAACCACTGGTTCATACGAGCTGAAAATAACTGAACAATCTTAACCCTAATTTCTTGCATTAGAGGGAACAGATTTTGATATCACGTCTAAAAAAAAAAAAAAAAAATTTTTTTTTTTTTTTTTTTTTTTTTTTTTTTTTTTTTTTTTTTTTTTTTTTTTTTTTTTTTTTTTTTTTTTTTTTTTTTTTTAAATGCATTATTGAAATATTTGTTTGAAGCGAGATATAGAATTTCAAACTTTGTGAATTTTTGAAATTTTGGTAAAAAATGGACCTTTTTGAAGGCTATATCTCGGAAACCAACGAACCGGATCGAATAATATATAGATAAGAATTTGTAGCCCCATCACTTCTATATACCCATCAAAAATAAAAAAATGTAGTAATATAGTTTGTTTTTAAAAAATATTTTTACAAAAAGACGAATTTTTTTTTTTTTTTTTTTTTTTTTTTTTATTTTTTTAATTTTCTATAGTGGGTCAGTATTGGGCTAATAACATATTTTGTATAACACTAGGAGCAAAAGTCTGTAAGAAGCTTTTGTAGCCAATAGATTTTGAAATACAAATTCCAAATTTCAGACCAAAAAAAAAAAATTTTCAAGTGGCCTCACCGTAGATTTAAACATACCTTAAATTTCTGAAATAACTTCTAAACTTTTAATCCCTCGTAAAATCGTTAGGAATTTACGTTTTTCGTGGGGAAAAGCTATCTATACTAAAATTTCAGGAGAATCAAATAAAAACTAAAAAGATTTTAAGATTGAACACCCTATTTTTAAGTTTTTAGCTATCTCTTAATACTTCATTTGATTTATAGATGTCTATATATGCTTCGTCTATTAAAATGTTATGGTGTTTTGCAAACGTGTAGATTTTCCATTCTTCCAGATTTACTTCTTCTCTTTTCTCTTTATAATATTCATTGCATTTTTTTTATTTTTTTTCTAATGTTTCATTATATTTGATTTCTTCTTAGTCTTCATTAGTGTTTCTATCCCTTAAATAATCATTCATATTTTTGATTACTTGATGTTGATGTGGGTTTCAACTTCCGTGTTCATACATCCTTTTTATAAGTCTATCTTGTTTCCTTTTAAATACTTTCCAATTCCTATTAATTCAGCTCTATATATTATATCTACTGCTGGCACACTATTCATCCTTCTTTTCAAGATACATGCATGTATTTAGATCAACAAAAACTAATGTATGCAACACATCTTTTGCGTGAATCATTTTTCTGATCATAATATCTAGATTGTTTCGGTTTTCCTGCTTCCAGTCTATAATTCCGAATCCATATGGGATTGCCAAGGTCTTAGTTTATGAAATGATACAGGTTAACTCGATTCCTCAAAAAAACAGGTATTGCTGATATAATTATCGAAATAGCTAAGCTCCATTTTTCCACTTTGATCATTCATGTCTATCTATGTTTCGAATAGTTTCATAAGATCAATTGACATTGGAAACACTATTACGTCTCCTGTCAATATTGGTATTATAGTGATACTCAGGGTTCTGTCTTACCTTCTACTCTATCTCAGACTTTTTTTTTTAACGATACTCTTAGCTGTTCTTTAAATTTATCTACTCTCATGTCAACGAGTAGGCATTCCATTCTTTATCTCATTTGAAATCTGCTCCATATTTTGCAAATACAGTAGATTTATTTTCCGATCTCAGCACTTTAATTTTATTCTTGAAAATCATTTCTTTAAAATCTTGATTTTCAGGTACCTTTTACTCAAAAGTTCTCTGCCATTTCTTTTTACGTCAAGCTGTCAGCTACGCCTCCACCATCCTATTCAATAATCTCCCTAACGACATAAAGATTGAAAGATCAATAAAAGCATATGCCCGCAAAATCAAAAAAATATACATTAATTCTTATTGATCCCTTATTATTCTTATTATAATTATTATTATTATAATTCCTATTATTATTATTATTATTATTATTATTATTATTATTATTATTATTATTATTATTATTATTATTATTATTATTATTATTATTATTATTATTATTATTATTATTATTATTATTATTATTATTATTATTATTATTATTATTATTATTATTATTATTATTATTATTATTATTATTATTATTATTTTATTATTATTTTATTTTATTATTATTATATTATTTTTATTATTATTATTATTTTTATTATTATTTATTATTATTATTATTATTATTATTATTATTATTATTATTATTATTATTATTATTATTATTATTATTATTATTATTATTATTATTATTATTATTAGGATCACTAAAGCACGACAAGCAGTAAGCTATAATTCCACCAATCTGTCTAACAACCTCCCAGATGACATAAAAAATGAAAGATCAATAAAATCATATGCGCGCAAAATTAAAAAAATGTACATAAATTCGCATTGATCCACTATTATTATTATTATTATTACTACTATTTTTACTATTACCATTTTATTATTATTATTATTATAATTATTTTTATTATTATTATTATTATTATTATTATTATTATTATTATTATTATTATTATTATTATTATTATTATTATTATTATTATTATTATTATTATTATTATTATTATTATTATTATTATTATTATTATTATTATTATTATTATTATTATTATTATTATTATTATTATTATTATTATTATTATTATTATTATTATTATTATTATTATTATTATTATTATTATTATTATTATTATTATTATTATTATTATTACTATCATTATTATTATTATCATCATTGTTGCTGTTATTATTTTAACTATTAGCTTTATTATTATTATTATTACTAATATTATTATTATTATTATTATTACTATTATTATTAATATCTTTATTATTACTATTAAATATTATTATTATTATTATTACCATCATTACTATTATTACTGCTTTTTATTATTATTATTATTACTATTATTATTTTTATTATTTTTATTTTTATTACTATTATTATCATTTTGTTTATTGTTACTATTTTCGATTATAATTTACTGATTACAACTATTATTACTATTAATATTATTAGTAGTTAGTATCTTTATTATTATTACTATCGTTAATGGTATTTTTACTATTATCATTATCATTATTATTATTATTATTATTATTATTATTATTATTATTATTATTATTATTATTATTATTATTATTATTATTATTATTATTATTATTATTATTATTATTATTATTATTATTATTATTATATTCTTATTTTTTTTATTATTCTTATTATTAGTATTATCTTTAAGTATATAACATCATTACTATTATTATTACCAGTATTATCATAGTAAACATCATAAGTAACGTCATTGCTATCGTTACTTGCAGGATCAAAATTTCTTTTTGTTACTCTAGCAGTAACCTATCTTAACCTGTATTAAATAAAGTATAATTATGTATATATATTGATATATTAAATATTGGGGCTTAAAGGAAACCACAGTGTTTTCCCCTAGCAGCCCCTTTTCAGAAAACTGGACAGCCACTATATTATTGTTATGTTTATTATTGAATTTAGTAGAGTAGGACCTACTTTTAAATTTTAAACCTGTAAATGTACCAATTTCTGAATAAAATGTTTTGAATTGAATTGAATTATGCTGGTTTTCTTTCCGAAATCATTAGGAAAGTATTGCTGCAATAACATTTCAAAGTTATGTATAGAAAATTCAAAGACGAGTTACCAAGTCTAGAAGAACTCATATATTCTTTAAATAAAAGAAAGCCGTGAGAGCGATGATAATTGAAATGATATAGAATGAGGATTCACAGATGTTCTGGACATGAGGAGATAAGAGAATGTTCTCTGATGTGAAGTTTAATTAATCAAAATAAATATGATTTATGATATTCGTAAGAAAATGGAAGTATATGAAAAAACGGACCAGAATAATTTAATAGTAATTTATCAAAAAAATCAAAACCATAGATTAAAAACAAGAATAACTGGGCTCTGAGCACCTAAACATAATATAATATACATCCACATTTAATTGAAATTAAGAAAAACGAAAGAATAAAGAAAGGATTATGATTTTCTGTAAGAACGTGGTTATTTTTAGTTTAAGAAAAGTAAGTGAGATTTGGTGAGAGATACGTGTTTCTCACTAGATGAAAATTATGAGAAAGATTTCAAATATTACAAAAAAATAAATAAATAAGTAAATATAAATAAAAATAAACCAACAGTGGACAGCACAAAAGATCACTATGATAATTTTTTTGTTTTTTTATCATCAGCAAATATCTTACCTAAATCAATAATAAGAATAAAAAGGAAAGTTATTTTTATTTTTCCCCCCAGGCAATACCAAGCAGTATTCATTGAAATTGTTTTCTCTTTTTGTTTCAGGAATATTGATTGCTGTAAATGTATAATTTTATGGGCATGAGGTAGGACTCATAGGGGTTATGAATACAGTAGATGTTTCAGCACACTATAGCACTTTGTATGTACAGAGGAGTCTTCATCATTTCATTAAGGCTTTGATGACAATCTTTCTTCTGTTTTAAGAGAATTTTTTTGGGGGGGAGAGTTAAATTTTGTTCGCTATGTCCTTATACTATAATTTTTCAATTTTTGAAAACTCCTCTATTAAGGGCATTTATTTCTTCATCCTATCATGGGTACAATTCTTCATCAAGCCTCAGTCCTTAGGATGGTCCCCACTTTTTCTGTTCTATGGTGTCGCATAACAGAATCCTTGTACCGTTATCAGTATACTCAAGTTTTTCTTTAAAAATGATGTGTTTAGTTCCAGTAAAGACCTGTACAGGAAAACTCTCTAGGTGTTTCTCAAAGCTTTTCTTTAAAGCCCATGTGGTTCCAACAACAACTGAACTATTTAGATGTTGTCTATATTCCAAATCCTTCTTGGTTTTTATTTTAGTCTTTGATGTTTTAATTCTTTTTTCCTATAGACTGATAAGCCTCCATCCCAAAGGACTCCACTCTCTACGATTACGCATTTATTTTCGAGTTAATCGTGGATGACTATGTTAGGTTTGTTATGCTTGACTTGTGCGTCTGTTGGAATATTGCAGTCATAAAGTTTTAAGGCTCTGTTATTTTCTTCTAAATTATTTGATTGAAATCAATGGTTAACTGTATTTACTTGTATGTCAAATTTTATGCATATTTTGAAATGAATTAATTGGCATAAACTATTGTGTCATTCAGTGTATATGAGCATCTTATCAACAAAACCTCACATCCAGATAATATGTGACATACAGACTCCGACCAACCATTGCACATTCTGCATCTATCTGTAATTGTTTCTCATTTATGTTTTTTGAACCAGTTGGTTCTGAGCACCTAATCTTGGGTTGCAAGAATGATTCTTTTGCTTTAATAAAGGGGGGGAGGCTAATCTTAAAACATTTTTTTTTGACATTTGACCGATTAAACTGAAATTTTCAATATATATGCCTTTTTTCTCAACGATCTAATTTGATTTCGAAGGTTTTTTTATGAGTCTATAACGGTTTGAAAGTTATTTGGGGTCAAAAGTAAAAAAAAAAGATGAATAGCGGGGTGAAACCACTGGTTCATACGAGCTGAAAATTTAACTGAACAATCTTAACCCTAATTTCTTGCATTAGAGGGAACAGATTTTTGATATCACGTCTATAAAAATAGTTATAATTACTCGAATTTTTTTTTTTGAAGAAAAAAAAATTTTTTTCCTTTTTTTTTTTTTTTTTTTTTTTTTTTTTTTTTTTTTTTGGATATTATTTAGAGGAGGGACAGGTCTACCACTATTATTTAAAGCATTATTGAATGATATTTGTTTGAAGAAAGATAGCCTCTCAAACGTTTGAAATTTCTGAAAATTTGTCAAAAATGGACCTTTTTTGAGGAGCTTTATCTCGGAACTTACGAACCGGATCGAATAATATATAGATAAGAATTTGTAGCCCCATCACTTTCTATATACCCATCAAAAATAAAAAAATGTAGTAGATATAGTTTGTTTTTAAAAAATATTTTTTACAAAAAGACGAATTTTTTTTTTTTTTTTTTTTTTTTTTTTAATTTTCTATAGTGGGTCAGTATTGGGCTAATAACATATTTTGTATAACACTAGGAGCAAAAGTCTGTAAGAAGCTTTTGTAGCCAATAGATTTTGAAATACAAATTCCAAATTTCAGACCAAAAAAAAAAAATTTTCAAGTGGCCTCACCGTAGATTTAAACATACCTTAAATTTCTGAAATAACTTCTAAACTTTTAATCCCTCGTAAAATCGTTAGGAATTTACGTTTTTCGTGGGGGAAAAGCTATCTATACTGAAATTTTCAGGAGAATCAAATAAAAATAAAAACTAAAAAGATTTTAAGATTGAACACCCTATTTTTAAGTTTTTAGCTATCTCTTAATACTTCATTTGATTTATAGATGTCTATATATGCTTCGTCTATTAAAATGTTATGGTGTTTTGCAAACGTGTAGATTTTCCATTCTTCCAGATTTACTTCTTCTCTTTTCTCTTTATATAGTTCATTGCAGTTTTTTTATTTTTTTCTAATGTTTCATTATATTTGATTTCTTCTTAGTCTTCATTAGTGTTTCTATCCCTTAAATAATCATTCATATTTTTGATTACTGATGTTGATGTGGGTTTCAACTTCCGTGTTCATACATCCTTTTTATAAGTCTATCTTGTTTCCTTTTAAATACTTTCCAATTCCTATTAATTCAGCTCTATATATTATATCTACTGCTGGCACACTATTCATCCTTCTTTTCAAGATACATGCATGTATTTAGATCAACAAAAACTAATGTATGCAACACATCTTTTGCGTGAATCATTTTTCTGATCATAATATCTAGATTGTTTCGGTTTTCCTGCTTCCAGTCTATAATTCCGAATCCATATGGGATTGCCAAGGTCTTAGTTTATGAAATGATACAGGTTAACTCGATTCCTCAAAAAAACAGGTATTGCTGATATAATTATCGAAATAGCTAAGCTCCATTTTTCCACTTTGATCATTCATGTCTATCTATGTTTCGAATAGTTTCATAAGATCAATTGACATTGGAAACACTATTACGTCTCCTGTCAATATTGGTATTATAGTGATACTCAGGGTTCTGTCTTACCTTCTACTCTATCTCAGACTTTTTTTTTAACGATACTCTTAGCTGTTCTTTAAATTTATCTACTCTCATGTCAACGAGTAGGCATTCCATTCTTTATCTCATTTGAAATCTGCTCCATATTTTGCAAATACAGTAGATTTATTTTCCGATCTCAGCACTTTAATTTTATTCTTGAAAATCATTTCTTTAAAATCTTGATTTTCAGGTACCTTTTACTCAAAAGTTCTCTGCCATTTCTTTTTACGGATATTACAGCCTCTGATACCTAAAGGAGCTAACCACTCTCCATAATATACCTCCTTTTACATCTGAATAAGGAAATAGATATTAAAATCTTAAAAATAATAGAAAAGTTAGCTTACATCCAGTCTTGTCTTGTACAAACTATTTACAAAAATAGTAACTAATAGAATTGCTGTATACACTGAATCTTGGACAACTTATATCATCAAATGGTAAACAGAAAAACAAATCCCATAAAAGAACGTAAATTTCCACTTTGTTTAAAGAACTAGACTTTTGAGCAGTGTGTGTTCCCCATGAATGTGAGACATGAATCCTAGGATCAAGAACAACACAGAGAAATGTGCGGAAGTACAAATATTGAAGCAACAAATAGGGACAAAATTCGCAAATGATTTTAGAAATTCGCATATGATATTGGCAAACATAACAGATAAAATAAAACAATTGAGATGAAGATAGGCTGACAGGTCATATAAGCCAGAAGGTATGACGATAGACTACTTAAGGAGATAAATTATACTCAATTAAATCTAAAATACTGTCAGATGATATTAAAACAACGGAAGGAATATACTAACAAAATAAACCCAAGAATGAATGTCAATAATATAAGTATCTAGAAGAGACTTTTATCCTGCAATGGGCAAATGCATGCTTATTATTATTATTATATTATATTTATATATATATATATATATATATATATATATATATATATATATATATATATATATATATATATATATATATATATATATATATATTAGTAAGGATGGTGCTTTATCAGTCCAAACCGACATATTGGCATTTGATTTACAATTGAAAATCTAGCTCGATCAGGCCTACTTCACGCTCTTTCGTGAGACCATTTTCTGCAATGTTGCAAGCCCAGGCTCATTCCTGATCTTTTTTTCAGGGTTAGGGATCCCATCCTTGAGGGAGTACCCTCTCTCCCTTTAAGAGGTGGTGGCGTAGCCACAGCACCCATTTTCTCATGTTCTTTTCTTAATCACTTTGAAAGGTTCATCCCCACCCGTAAGAATATACACTCTCTCCCTCCCTCCCATTCTACCCCCATCTCCTCCTGGTAGGGGAGGTGTAACAACAGCTGCCCACTTTTAAGCCCCTTCTCAGACCCTTTCTTTTTCGATCTTAATATTTTTTTCAAGTTCATCCTGAGATTATTTTGATGGGGTAACTCTACGATGTGGTATTTTAGGGGGAAAATATCCTGGAAGATATTGGAAAGAGGAGCTTCCACTTTCGGTGGAAGGTTTCTAGAGGTCGGGGCTCTCACCTGCCTCCTTTTAGAGGATTACTCTCAACCAATCCCCAGCTCACAGCCCTGTCTTTGCTCTTTCCTGACGAGTTTCCTTGACATGGACGGAAGCACGTGACTCAACAGCCCCTCCCCTCTTTGAGTGCCAGGAAGCACCAAGTCTACCTTTTTGTTTTAGAGAACATCACGTGATCTCATATTTATCACAGTCATCTATAACCTAAAGTTTCAAATACATATTCGATAATCATATATGACACCTCCCAGCTGCTAATACTATTTAAAATGTAAAAAATCATAAAAAATCAGGTTTCAAATTTGGTCAGGGAAGGATTCGAAATCTGATCCTCGTCAATAGAAATCCATGACGTTACCACTAGGCTATGAGAACTTTTTTTTGTAATAGTAAAATTATCCATTTAAGTAGCATACATCAGTTTTGCAAATCTCTAAATTTTCATTTCACCCAACATTTATTTATTCCATTTTAAACCGCCTTAAAATCTTTGAAATTACATTTTACTTCACTATGCATGTTGTTATTCAAAATTATTTAATATATTCTTAACTACCATTGCATGGATACGACGGTAGGAGGCAAAAAGACAGAATCAGCACTCGTCCATAAAGGGGATAATAGCGCAATCGTCCATGGTCATGTTGATGTGGGTACGTCAAAATCTTGAAATAGCATGTCACCCTCAGGACAAGCAATAGTTGCGTAGATGGGGGGAGTAGATGTAGTGTGTGGGCTTCTTAAGGAAGGATGAAATGTGATGTTGCTTGAAATTGCAAGAATTTTCAAGAAATAACTCATGAAAGGGCGTGTGAACAGGAAGCATAAATTTCTGACAATACGTACAGTTGAAAGAAAGGGTTAGAAGTTACTAGAAGTTCCTAAAATAGAGCTAGAAAATAGCTCATGAAAAAATGTAAATTACTTATGGGAGTGAACCCCAAAATTCTCACTCAAGGAAGGGCAGTGTCCCTATTTTCCTTCAAGAGGGGGCAGAGTCCCAAATTTCTCATCATTATTTCCCCTTACTCAATATATGGTCAGGAAAGAAGGTAGACAATTTACTCCCCCCCCATCTTTTCTCCTCACCCCCTTTGAAACGTTGCAATTTCCCCTCAATCAAAATACCTCCTGGAAGAGTGTGGTTTTGCAACATTGCAACATTGACAGTCAGAAGTTTAGCCTTACTATATATATATATATATATATATATATATATATATATATATATATATATATATATATATATATATATATATATATATATATATATATATATATATATATATATTATTGTAGCGCAGTCCGAAGCGATGAAAGTACCCCCCACTGGGCTTAACACACGGGGTGATAGGATGGGCTAGACCATTCCGTTTCACTCCGTTGCCCTTTGGTTCGTTCCTTTTCGCATTTCATCTTCTCAGAGAGTTTCTAGTGTACCCTTGACTCACATCGTAGTGCCTATGCTCCAACTTTCATCCTTCTTCACATGTGTCCTACAAATTTACAAACGCTTACACTTACACTACCTATTGAATGAATTCAAAAATGGCAAAACATAAATCTGACTCTGGGAATCCTAGAGGGGCGGGTTCCAAAGATAGCCCCTCATCCACTCCTTCCCTCATCACCACTTGGGAGTTGGTGACCTCCGGTGATGGGGTTGGTGCCACCAAGACCTCTGTGCCGACTTGCCCTGCTGCACGGTCTTCGGTTTTCATTAATTTCTGCAACATTCTCGGTCTTTTTTCTAATTTCCACTTTGTCGAATACCACCTTTCTTCTTCTAGACCTCATCTCTAGTTCTTAACCGAAACTCAGGTGTCTGAGTGCTCTGACAGCAAATCCTACTCTGCTTTCTCCTACTGCCTCTATCCTCAATTTTCAGCCAAAGATGGATGTTGGCAATGATGTTGTTTGTTCTCGTGACTCTAATTTGGAGTCTTCTGAATTCTCTACTTTATGGCTTAAACTTTCTTGCAACTCTACAACTAAATTTATTTGTTCTGTCTACTTATCTCCTGTACTCTACAGACTATCAAAAATTCTTCGACTATCTTAACTCCAAATTAGAGCACATTCTTTCTTCTTCTCCTTTCTCCGAAATCATCATTTTAGGTGATTTCAATGTTCACCACCGCCAATGGCTTTCATCTAGTTCTCATGATCCAGATTGTGAATTCGCCTTCCAATTTTCCAACCAGAACAACCTTGAGCAGTTGATGCATCTCCCTACCCGTATCCCAACATTCTAGACCTTTTTCTAAGTTTTAATCCTTCTCCTTATACTGTTAAACTCTTTCCTCCTCTGGGTTCATCCGATCATCTTCTTATCTCCGTATCTTGTCCTGTCTTTTCAAGTATTCCGCAAGAACGGCCCCCGCCTTCGGCGAGGAGACGTTTCTGGCATTTCGGTGGAGTCTAGAGCTTTTCTCCTTATCAACCTGCAAAAGTTTGAGCGAAGAGTTCA
Organism: Armadillidium nasatum; assembly: GCA_009176605.1. Classification (NCBI taxonomy): domain Eukaryota; kingdom Metazoa; phylum Arthropoda; class Malacostraca; order Isopoda; family Armadillidiidae; genus Armadillidium; species Armadillidium nasatum. The sequence continues at coordinate 158,954 of SEYY01000270.1, forward strand.
GCTTTAGAGGAAGGCAAAACGGCAGTTGAACCGTCAGAAGAAACTAGAGGAGGGAAAGAGGAAGAAGCAAAGTTAGAGTTGACATTTTTTGCAAAATGCCAGAAAGGGCGAGAGGAAGAGGAGCCAGAAAGATTATTGCATTTGCGACGGAGAAAAGAGTTTTTGGTGTCCCGAAGAATAGATTTTACACGATTCCGGGATGAAATATAAGTTGCGTGACTTTCTGGAGTTTGAAGACGACGGTAATCCCTGAAGGCAGCATCCCTGAGACGAATAGCACGAGAACAAGCAGAGTTAAACCAAGGTTTATTAGTTTTAGTGGAAGGGAAAGAATATGGAATGTACGCCTCCATGCCAGAGAGAATCACCTCAGTTATGCGCTCATTACACTCCGAGGGACCCCTCCCAAGGAAACAGTAATCATTCCATGGAAAATCAGAAAAGTACAACTGCAAGTCAGACCAGTTAGTGGCACCGAAATGCCAGAAACGTCTCCTCGCCAAAGGCGGGGGCCGTTCTTGCGGAATACTTGAAAAGACAGGACAAGATACGGAGATAAGAAGATGATCGGATGAACCCAGAGGAGGAAAGAGTTTAACAGTATAAGGAGAAGGATTAAAACTTAGAAAAAGGTCTAGAATGTTGGGATACGGGTAGGGAGATGCATCAACTGCTCAAGGTTGTTCTGGTTGGAAAATTGGAAGGCGAATTCACAATCTGGATCATGAGAACTAGATGAAAGCCATTGGCGGTGGTGAACATTGAAATCACCTAAAATGATGATTTCGGAAAAAGGAGAAGAAGAAAGAATGTGCTCTATTTTGGAGTTAAGATTGTCGAAGAATTTTTGATAGTCTGTAGAGTAAGGAGATAAGTAGACAGAACAAATGAATTTAGTTGTAGAGTTGCAAGAAAGTTTAAGCCATAAAGTAGAGAATTCAGAAGATTCCAAATTAGAGACACGAGAACAGACAACATCATCATTGCGCACATATGCGCAATATCCGCCTTTGGCTGAAAATTGAGGATAGAGACAGTAGAAGGAAACAGTGTAGGGTTTGCTGTCAGAGCACACAGACACCTGAGTTTCAGTTAAGAACAAGAGATGAGGTCTAGAAGAAGAGAGGTGGTGTTCAACAAAGTGGAGATTAGAAAAAAGACCGCGAATGTTGCAGAAATTAATGAAAAACGAAGACCGTGCAGCAGGGCAAGTCGGCTTAGAGTTCTTGGTGGCGCCAACCCTATCACCGGAGGCCACCAACTCCCAGGTGGTGATGGGGGAAGGGGTGGATGAGGGGCTATTTTTGGAATCCGCCCCTCTTGGATTCTCCGAGGCAAATTTATGTTTTGCAATTTTGATTAAATTAATAGGTAATGTAAGTGTAAGTGTTTGTAAATTTGTAGAACACATGTGAAGAAGGATGAAAGTTGGAGCATAGGCACTTCAGCGTGAGTCAAGGGTACACTAGAGACCCTATGAGAAGATGAAACGCGAAAAGGAACGAACCAAAGGGCAACGGAGTGAAACGGAATGGTCTAGCCCCTCCTATCACCCCGTGTGTTAAGCCCAGGGGGGGGTACTTTCATCGCTTCGGACTGTGCTACGCCCTCTCCCTATATATATATATATATATATATATATATATATATATATATATATATATATATATATATATATATATATATATATATATATATATATATATATATATATTATATATTTTTTTTTTTTTTTTTTTTTTTTTTTTTTTTTTTTTTTTTTTTTACTTCACTTCTGGTGGGCAAAGGCAAGAGGTCTTCTAAAATTCCCCCAGAGTTAGGGGGAAATACGGGAATCTGGTCAAATTAAAGGCCAACGTGACCTGATACACGACGCCTAAAGGTATGTAAGTCATAGGTAGTTGGGAAAATAAAGGAAGGGAGTGTGTTCCAGACTTTACTAGTAAAGTACATGTAGGACAGAGCATAGCGGTTAAGTCTGGGGTCAGAGAGTTAGACAGAGAAAGGATGAGATTGTATAGAAAGCTGAGTCGCACGAGCCCTTCTCATTGGAGGAGGAATGCGACGAGAGGGTTCAGAAGAGCAATGTCCATTGTAATAGCGATAGTATTGAGAGGGTGACGCAACAATTCGACGGGCTGAAAGAGATTGGAGAGAATTAGTGAGAGAAGGCGAGTTGATAAGACGAAAAGCCCTAGACTCCACCTTCACAAGAAGAGCTGTATGAATGGAACCACCCCAGATGTGTGACGCATACTCCAGACAGGGGCTAACAACACCCCTGTAGAGAGCAAGCAATTGGGGTGGAGTGAAGAAATATTGAATGTGCCTCACAATACCTAACCTCTTAGAACAGCGGTTCCCAACCTTTTTTTCCTTCCGTACCCCTTCGTACACACACACAAATCCAATATATATATATATATATATATATATATATATATATATATATATATAATATATATATATATATATATATATATATATATATATATATATATATATATATATAAAGAACAATAATTTAATTTCGTAATTTGATATTTTGTAATCTATATTCTGTAATTTTTTTCTTTTACATTCTTTTTTAATTAATCCATATATTTTTTTTGCGTACCCCCAATAGATAGCAGGCGTACCCCCAGGGGTACGCGTACCCCAGGTTGGGAACCGCTGTCTTAGAAGATTATTTAGAAAAAGAGGTAATGCGATCTTTCCAAGAAAGATCACGAGAAAAAGAAACACCAAGAATATTAAGAACAGATGAAGGTCTGAGTTGCGTGTTTTCGAAGAAGATATCATAGTTGTGTAGAAAATTGTGTCGAGTAGAGAGATTGAGGAATTGAGTTTTGGTGGCATTGAAAACACCCATTCTCTGTGCCCAAATTTGAAATACGAGATAGATCAGATGTCAGCTCCTCCAGGGCAACCTTTCTTGCGTGTAGTAACTGTAAAGAGTAATGAAGGGTGGAGTCATCAGCATAGGAGATAGGATAGGATAGGAGATGAAGCAATAGAGAGAAACTCATTAATGAAAAGTAGAAAAAGTGTTGGGATAGGACAGATCCTTGTGGAACACCACTATGTATAGGTTTAATAGATAAATTTAGTTGTAGAGTTGCAAGAAAGTTTAAGCCACAAAGTAGAGAATTCAGAAGATTCTAAATTAGAGACACGAAAACATACAACATCGTTGCCCAAATTTGCGCACATTTGTGCAACATCCGCCTTTGGCTGAAAATTGAGGTTAGAGACAGTAAGAGGAAACAGAGTAAGGCTTACTGTCAGAGCACTCAAACATCTGAGTTTCGGTTAAGAATAAGAGATGAGGTCTAGAAGAAGAGAAGTGGTGTTCGATAAAGTGGAAATTAATAAAGAGACCGCGAATGTTGCAGAAGTTAATGAAAAACGAAGATCGTGCACCAGAGCAAGTCGGCAAGTCTTGGTGGCACCAACCCCATCACCGAAGGCCACTAACTCCCAAGTGGTGATGGGAGAAGGAGTTGATGAGGGGCATTCTTTTTATGCCTCCCCTCGTAGCATCTCTTAGGCAATTCCATATTTCGCCATTTCGTCGTTGTTATATTAAGGTAATGTAGGAGTAAGCGCTTGTAGATTTGTAGGAACGTGAGAAGGGAGTTGAAGGAAGGAGAAGTGGGAGCATAGACACTCCAATGTGAGACGAGGGTACACTAGATACCCTCTGAGAAGGTGAAACGCGAAAAGGAACGACCAAAGGGCAACGGAGTGGAACGGAATAGTCTAGTTCACCCTATCACCCCGCGGTTAAGCCCAATGGGGGGTACTTTCATCTCTTCGGACGGCGCTACGTCCTCCCCCTATATATATATATATATATATATATATATATATATATATATATATATATATATATATATATATATATATATATATATATATATATATATATATATATATATATATATATATATATATATATATATATATATATATTTGTGTGTGTGCGTGTACAATGAGTGTTTGTGTATGTATGTGTGACTGTGTTTTTTCAAAGGTTTACAAAGGTTTGTTGATAAGTGGCTCTTTAAGAAAAGAACAAAAAGAACGCGTGTCAGTGACGTCACAAGTGATTTATTCCAGTCATGTTTCTAAGAATTTTCTTGAATTCCCCTCTATTTGAAGCTCTGAATAATATATATATATATATATATATATATATATATATATATATATATATATATATATATATATATATATATATATATATATATATATATATATATATATATATATATATATATATATATATATATATATATATATATATATATATATATATATATATATATATATATATATATATATATATATATATATATATATATATATATATATATATATATATATATATATATATATATATATATATATATATATATATATATATATATATATATATATATATACATCACTGTCATCTACACATCTTGCTGGGTGGTGTAAGTTGTAGTTTCGGAATTATAAACTACCAGGCTGACCATGCAATTACTTTGTTCCATGTTGTTCAGTTGCTTGTAACCCTTAAATGAACGTCCCATGAACAACCTTTCTCCAGGTGACCATATCTTGTATCTCTCTGTTTCCTTCATTCATACTAATATTTTATCCTCTAAATTGCTTCTTTACACTCTCATTCATAGTAGGTTTGCCACTTTCCTTATTGACTAACATTTTAGACATGAAAATATTTCATTTACCCTTTCCTCCATGCATCACAAATCTCTTATCGTTGCATTTATTATACGACATCTTTCCTCTATCTCAGAGATATCCCGAAAGTCTTCCATTTCTTTATCTTAATTTCATTTTCATTTTGAATTTAATGCCCACGGCTTCCATCTATACAGAAAAGTTGGAGCAAAAGTTCTCTCAATCTATTTCATTTTTACCTTTTATTTTTAAATATTTCTCTAAGATTCCTCGGTGCTCTCGCTCACCGCAATTCTATGATCGATCTCTTCATTCATCCCCTATAACACTCCAATATTCACCCTTAAGTACTTAAAGACTGTAGTTTTCGCTAGACTTACACGATCCATTTTTATGTTTTCCAACTCATATTGATCTTCTATGAACATTTCTCAAATTTTCATAACTTAATACTTTTCGCAAGATTTATCCTAAGACAGGTCATGTTAAACCTATACACCAGAAAAATATATTTTATTTTGAATTTGACATCCACACAGTATCATCTGGAAATATTAGAACGCTAATCCCCTTCCCTTTTTTTAATCCTAACGCATGCTCAACCAATAAAATACTTTAATCACACACACATACACACCCACATATATATATATATATATATATATATATATATATATATATATATATATATATATATATATATATATATATATATATATATATATATATATATATATATATATATATATATATATATATATATATATATATATATATATATATATATATATATATCATCCCGGAATCGTGCAAAATCTATTCTTCGAGATACCAAAAACTCTTTTCTCCGTCGCAAATGCAATAATCTTTCTGGCTCCTCTTCCTCTCGCCCTTTCTGGCATTTTGCAAAAAATGTCAACTCTAAATTTGCTTCTTCCTCTTTCCCTCCTCTAGTATCTTCTGACGGTACAACTGCCGTTTTGCCTTCCTCTAAAGCTGAACTCTTTGCTCAAACTTTTGCCTTAAATTCAACCTTAGACGATTCCGGAGCTATTCCTACTCCTTCAACCCCCTCCAACTCATTTATGCCTAAAATTGTAATTTCTTCTAAAGATGTCACTTCTGCTCTCTCTGAGCTGAACACTAAGAAGGCGTACAGTCCTGATGGTATCCCTCCTGTGGTTCTCAAAACTTGCGCTTCCGAGCTTGCACCCTGCCTTGGTAAACTATTTCGTCTACGTCTTTCTACTTCAACCTTCCCTACTTGCTGGAAACGTGCGCTCATTCAGCCTGTGCCGAAGAAGGGGGACCCTCTCAACCCTCTAACTACCGTCCTATTTCTTTAACCTCCGTTCTTTCTAAAGTTTTCGAATCTATCCTTAACAGGAAGATTTGGAAACATCTCAATTCTTCTAATCTTATCTCTGATCGCCAGTAAGGCTTTCGTAAGAAACGCTCTACTGGTGATCTTCTTTCCCTTCTCTCTGACTCTTGGTCCTCCGGTTCTTCGGCATTTCGGTGAATCTTTTGCTGTGGCGCAAGACATATCGAAGGCTTTCGATAGAGTCTGGCACAAAGCTTTGATTTCCAAACTTCCCTCTTTCGGAATCTATCCTTCTCTCTGATTTCCTTTCTGGTCGTTCTATAGCAGCTGTTGTAGACGGCCACCGTTCATCTTATAAATCTATAAATAGTGGTGTTCCTCAAGGATCTGTCCTATCCCCAACACTTTTTCTGCTTTTCATCAATGACCTTCTCTCTATTACTTCATCTCCTATCCACTCCTATGCTGATGACTCCACCCTTCATTACTCTTTTCATTTTGAAAGGCGCCCCTCCCAGCAACAGTTAGTAGAGGCAAGGAGGGTGGCCTTGGAGCAACTAACCTCTGATCTATCTCTCATTTCAAATTGGGGCAGAGAAAACATGGTTATTTTCAATGAATCAAAAACTCAATTCCTCCATCTCTCTACTCGACACAATCTTCCACACAACTACGATATCTTCTTCGAAAGACACGCAACTCAAACCTTCATCTCTCCTTAATATTCTAGGTGTTTCTTTTTCTTTTGATCTTTCTTGGAAAGATCATATTACATCTCTTTCTAAACAAGCTTCTAAGAGGTTGGGTGTTCTGAGGCGCCTTCAGTATTTCTTCACACCACCCCAGTTGCTTGCTCTGTATAGGGGTGTTGTTCGCCCTTGTATGGAGTATGCGTCACACATCTGGGGTGGTTCCACTCGTACAGCTCTCCTGGAAAAGGTGGAGTCTAGAGCTTTTCGCCTTATCAACTCTCCTACTCTCACTAATTCTCTCCAATCTCTTTCTGCCCGTCGAAATGTTGCGTCACTCTCTCCTTACTATCGCTATTACAATGGACACTGCTCTTCTGAACTCTCTCGTCGCATACCTCCTCCACTGAGAAGGTTGTTCGTGCGACTCGTCTTTCTACGCAGTCTCATCCTTTCTCTGTCCAACTCTCTGACCCCAGACTTAACCGCTATGCTCAATCTTACATGTACTCTACTGGTAAAGTCTGGAACACACTTCCTTCATCTATTTTCCCAACTTCCTATGACTTAGCCACCTTCAAACGCCGTGTATCAGGTCATGTCGGCCTTTAATTAGACCATGTTCCTGACTTTCAATCTAACTCTGGTGGAATATTGTTAGGCCTCTGGCCTTTGCCCACCAGAGGTGAAATAAAAAAAAAATAAAAATATATATATATATATATATATATATATATATATATATATATATATATATATATATATATATATATATATATATATATATATATATATATATATATATATATATATATATATATATACTTTTATAACTGCTATTTGAGGATTCGAACCAGGGCCTAAAAGATGGAAATCCATTGCGCTAACCACTACACCACCGATGGTTCAAAAAAAATCAACCAGAACTGCTACTGACGTATTTCCTAGTGAATCAGCTCTTGATGATCTCCCCGACCACAACTTGGGCGATGCGTCAGTAGCAGTTCTGGTTGATTTCCTTTTGAATCATCATTGGTGTAGTGGTTAGCACAATGAATTTCCATCTTTTAAGCCCTGGTTCGAATCCTCAAATAGAAGTTATAAAAGTCTACAAAATGATTCCACGGTTAGTATATATGTATGTATATTTATTTATATATATGTATAAAATAGTGGCAATTGAAATTATATATATATATATATATATATATATATATATATATATATATATATATATATATATATATATATATATATATATATAAATTATATATATATATATTAAATTTTCAAAAAGAGACTCCTTTACTACCCCTCTGTTTTCTGAAGCTCTTAATCATAGTTTTTCTTCAAATACAAAACTAATCGCTTAAGTTTTTGCAATGGAGGAGTAATTAATTCAGATAAATAACCCTGAAGCTATTTCAAATGATTAATTAATTATAGAGTTTATAGTAAATCATTTTTATTGATTTGTCAATTGCTTTATTAACGGCTGCTTTTCAATGATTTTAAAATGTGATTTTTTTTTAAAAGATCGTATATACAAAAACGCATGAATCTGATGGACAATTTGCCCAGAAGAAATACTCCGTATTTTTTCGTTTTATTTCGCCTTTTACGAGGAAACAATCTCTCTCAAGCGGAAAATTAAGAAAACATTTTGGGAGTAAGAGAACGTTGGAGAAGAAATCGACGTTGAGTTAAGAATACAAAACTGAAATTTCGGCTTCGTAAAATAGGAAGTGACTGTCATGAAAATTCTTATAGTTTTAAATAAACTTCACGATAATAAATGCTTTTGTCATTCACCTCTGTATGTGTGTCAATTTTACACTAAAGATTTTATCTCTTGTTTCGGAATAACGGTATATTTTAGCATGAATAAAATACAAATAAAAAACAACATTTTCACACATCATTCACAAAATCTTCATTATTATTATTATTATTATTATTATTATTATTATTATTATTATTATTATTATTATTATTATTATTATTATTAACTTAAAGGGCATCATCCGTTTTCTTGAAAGAAATTTGTAGGATTTCATTATTAATTTTGTTCTGAAATAATCTTAAAAAAAGATGGAAGAAGTTGGTTATCTTTATAATAATCTTACATTAAATATTTTATCTGTTGTTAGGAAATAACGATATATTTTAGCATGAATAAAATGCAAAAAAAAAAACAAAAAAAAAAAACATCATTTTCACACATTAAATCCTAAACTTACATTATGCACCCCTACTAATCAAAAATAACAACAAAAAAATAATTAATTAGGAATTTCGAAACAGTAGAAGTGCAGAACAGATCCACCAAATATTATCAATATAGAAACTGGTAAACTGACACAGATTTTTCGTTCTGTCTGAGGCTTCGCCGAATTAGCTGACGTCATTTACCGTTCCCTGGTGTCCAGATTTAGAAGATGAAAAGAGGGTTGTTTGTTTCACTAGTATGCTGGTGCTTGGCAATTTTGCTACTCTGACAATAAAATCGGAAATGTTGAGTGCTGGTTGCGCTTATCATTGAAATTTTATGAATATTCTGTGAAATATTTTAGCCGAATTACAAAATCCTTTCCTCATAAAATAATCGGGATAAAGGGATTTTTCGGGATTCAGAACTTTTGCGATTAAAATTTTCAGATCAGTATCGGGATTTACATATCGGGATCCCTCAGGATCGGGATTTGGATCGTGAATCCCATACGATCACTAGTTTGTACTCAATAGAACTGTAAATATGCAGTTCAATTTTCAGATTATTTGGACCAGTGGTTTTTTCCCGCTATTCACTTTTTCCAAGTGTAGATTTTCCAAAAAAAATTCAAACCGTTATAGATACAGAAAAACGTCAGAAATCGACTTTTTTCAGCACGTTGAAAAACATATACTCTGCAAATTTGATAAAATCGGTCAAGATTTTTTTTTTTTTTTTTTTTTTTTTTTTTTTTTTTTTTTTTGAAATTGGCTCTTTCCCATAAGTGTAGTTTCTATCCTAAAGTGGCACGATGGCAGATGATTTTAAGGAGAACTTTTTCAACAAACACCAAAGCGTCCTTCGAGTCAATAGATTTTTATTTCAAGGGTAATTAACAAAAAAGCGAAGTAATTCCTCACAATTACCTCGGTTAAAGTGATTAAAGTGCCAGAAAGAAAGTTTAGAGCATTGAAGAGCTCTTGTGGAGAGAGCATTTTAACTGCGAGCTATAAATTTTTTTATCAAAGTTAATGATAAGAGGGAAAATCATATTTAAATCAAAAAGCGGTTATGGTAAAGCACTACTCATGTGTTCAAAAATTGGTTAAAGTGATCTGGTATATTTGTAGGTTACTTAATTAACTATTCCAGGCATTTGAGAATAGTGAATTAATTATTTAACTTCCACCCCACCTGTTTCAGTATGAGAGTGGCCCACCACTTAGTGTGTCCACAAAGTCAAGAGTGAGTCAAGTTTTTTTTTGTTTTTTTACACATCACCACCACCACTCACTTGCGAACCCCTATTCAAGGAGAGGGTGTTAGAAGAATAAAAATAAAGTAAAAAGAGTACAAAAAAATAAATAAATAAAAAATAAAATAAAAACGACCCCTGCAGGTTCCACCTAACTCAAGTTTCTTAGGTGAGCGCAGACGAGGGCTATTAAAGAAATTGAGATCAAAATTGGAAGAAAACACAGAAGATGGGAGAGAGTTCCACAAAACAAAGCCAGCTGCAGCGAAAATCTTTAAGAGAATCTTGATTTTCGTGGAAAGCCTCGAAGAAGCAATTGTTACTTGATCTAAATAAATAAACGTAAATATGTAATAAAATATTATTTAATCAGCTATTTAATTAATTTAAGCAATATAAAAAATGTCATAGGTAGGTAAATAAAGCAACGTATAAGTTAAACAAAGAATTTTAAAATACTTTGGT